>JABASC010000187.1:0-56008 GCA_019776185.1 Plutomurus gul
GAATTGGTGAATAATACGCAAGAGTTTTTCTAGCCCAGCAATTTCCCTTTATGCCCATTGAAAACCCTGAAAAATTCCAGTATTTGTTCTTCCTGGGTTCCTATCCAGTTTCATAAACTGAACATTTCTGTACACACGGAAGATAGAAAGCTTAACAGATTACAAGGCGGAATGAATAATATTTTTATAAGGTAAACCTGAACCGACCGAATGTGTGTATATTTATTTTACCTCAAGTTTTCATTTTCGATGATGGATAAAGTGCGGCTTCAATTTTTAAGTTAAACGTTAGTGGAGAGATTTTTAACACAGAACCTGGGCAAAAAATTCTACTATTTATTAATATCAGGTGTAAACGTATGTTCTGAGTATAGATATACGAAATCTCGAACAAGTGGATTATATAGTAGTATGTAGAATTTTAATTATGAATTAATAAGGGTTTCGTAAATAATCACACTTTCTTGGTAAAAGAATCACACCTTCGCATCACAGTGGAAAGGTGTGATGTGAATAAAGGGATTAATGTGGAAACTGTTAAAAATGTGAGTAATTCATTACATGGAAATGATAGCAAATCCCATTATTACATAATAACGAGACATAGTACACCGTGATAATCACATCAATTAATCCCAGTGTGATAATCACACCCGAAACCCTGGAATTAATGTTGTTGATTGTGTATCGATGACGGTGGGTTAAGCATTATCATAAATGATTTCTGTCTGAGAGCGTGCAGTTTGTGTTGTAATGGGAGCAAAGCCACAAATGAGTGTGTGGACAGCGAGGAAGAAGGGTGAGCAGACAGTAGAGTCCACTTGGCTACAGTTTAAGCAGAAGAGAAAGCAAAAGAGAAAGAGAGACAGAGAGTGGGAATAGAATGGAAAAACGAGATAAAATGCGAATTTGGCGGGCAAGAATTTCTGTGTAGGATATTTGCAGGGAATGTGAAATAGCGGGTCGATAAGGATCCTTCACTTGCTACGTGCAGAAGTATTGGTGCGCTGAGCATGTGAGACAAGTCAGCATTGGCCTGCCATGCACCAGGGAAGCATCATGGAGACTTACTTACTCACACGTTGCTGGAAACTAGAGCTGCAAGTATATATGGGGGTCTTGTACATCCTGGGCTTTGCTCGTGTTAGTTACTTGGGAGCCTGGGAGAGTAAAATTGTAGGGATAGTTTTCCTCCCGAAGTAACCACCCGGCCGCCGACCGACGAAACGACCGAGTGAACCGATAAGACAACTTTCACGACGAGGACGAAGAGAAAGTATATAGGAGTGCAGCGTACGAATCACACACACACACACACACAGAGAGTAGCACACGGGTTCGTTAACTACCACTCTGTGCTGTGTAGTATGTACCTATTGGCGTAATACTGTGTGTATATAGTATTTATATGTAGTGGGGTCTGAGTAGTGAGTGTGCTGTGTGTCTGACTGAACTGTGTAGTTGGGTTCGTTCGTTCGTTCGTTCGTTGGAGTCGAGCGAGTAAAGTCAAGTCTGTTCGTCTGGTCTCGTCTACTCTGACTTGGCCTGGTTTGTAGTAAAAGCCGTAGTATACAGCAGATACATTACATTCATATATTGGCTGAGTGGCAGGAGAGGGACTGGTGGTGCATAGCATATGAGCACAGGAATCCCTAGTCGGGTACACTGGAGTGCCATCGTCATACCGTCGCATACTCCTGTCCTACACACTGGACCACGGCCTTTCGATATTCGTCTTCCTTCCACCTCCACCTCTCTCTCTCTCTGTCTCTCGTCTACAACTCTGCAAGTCTCTTCTCCTCCTGTCTCTCCACTAAATACAATATTATAACTTGGCACCCACTTCTAATCCATTCACTGGCAAATTCTTCACGAATTCCTTCAATAAGTACATGGACGTTGTCAAAAATTGTAATGGAGGACTAGCAGTGTGGTGGTGGTGGTGGGCGCTGTGGACTATATAGTAGATAGTATTGTGGAAGAAGAAAAGCCAGGAGACAGAGACAGAGAAAGAGAAAGTAAAAAATACTTACTACCAACAACCGTGCACAAAGTCCCACAAGCAACAAAACTCACAGGTAATGAATTTCTGCAGAATTTCTCCTGTTTCCCTGGAATTTCCGTTTGGAGTGTAGGGCGCACACGTGTCTAACCTCAACTTCCCTCCGTTCTCTTTCAAATCATCTTCAGAGACAGCCTAACAATGTGAAAATCTGTGAAATTAGTGAAGTGGACTGGACTGGCAAAACGACTGCATAAGCAGGAACTTGACGATTTTGTCATCGGTTGGACAGCAGTGTCATCCAACCAATAAAGTTATTTGTCCGCCCCTCTGAAACTTTTCTAGACTATTTTTAATTGGAATTGTGATTTTGGTGGTGAAAATAGTTCTCTGTCATTAATTCGTGTACATTTTATTTGTCTTTTGTAAAGATATGACAACTTTTCGTTTTCATGCATTCCGTGGCACATTCGGGAGAAAGTTAGTGCTGTAGTTTTGGCTGTGTGGAAGGGGACAGGACGGAAGTACTGCTTACAGTTAGGTAACCATAAGGAAAGTGATGGGCGTGTAGCCTTATACTTTAAGTACTGTAGTAGTGGAACGTGCACGGCGGCGGTTGGCAATGCAGCCGTCCTGCAAATCTCCAACTGCGGACCACCACTACAAAAACTATTGTGAAAAGTCCCATGGTGTCTTGTTCTGCGTCAATTGTTGTCCGTGTGACTTGTCCCATTTTCCGTTCGCTTATTTCCACTGTGACAAAGACAAGAAGGAGGTGGAGCGTTATGACACCTTCTTGTCGTCTACCTCTCCCTCGGTCTTCTTCTTGAACCAACAACATTTTTCGAGTGCTCCTCCGTGTCCCACAGCTGCTGCCCACGGCTCTGTGTCTTTGAGATGGTCTGTGGACGAGAGCGTCACCAAATGACAAAAAAACATCACACCACTAATTTAAGTGTAAACCCAACTATGGCTTAATACAATAATATTGTTCATAGTCAGCACCACAATGACTCTAATTAGGAAACTGTGTGGATCCAATGACTAAATATTATGAATTGGTGGTCACGATTTAAATTGAACGAGAAAATGATAGGATAAAAGTTACAGAGATTAAATTCCCTTTATAAACCAATTGTTTTGTTTACAATCAGTGGGTTTGTCGTCTGCAGAGAGTGATCTGCTGTCATTTTCACTGTCACTGCCTCCACACCCCGTCGAACCCACACGTTTTCCCAACCACGAGTCCAGTCAAGGTGCTGGCCGTATTGCGGGCCTTTCGGAGTTCTACGAGCGAGTCGAGGAGGATGAATTCATGATATGGCTCCAGATAGTCTGGCCCGAAATTTTTTATTCTATTTTCTCCTCATCGTTTCCGGTATACTCTTGCGTCAAGGTAAGCTACAACAATTAATTACATGCGCTTTTAATCTAACTTTTTTGCTCACTACGTCATCGACTCAAACCACTGCAGTATTTTAATCTTTCTCCTGATATAAGAATGCATATAAATTATATGCTAATTCTACATCTTAAACTTTGGGCCTAAGGTCAAGTGTGATTGATTTTACTTTACAGGATATAGTACCTAATAATAATTTGAAGGTTGATTAAAAACACTGTGCTTTGCACGGGCAAATGTTGCCCATTACTAAATGTATTAGTACATTTATGTAAAGTACTTATACTGCGTACCTACTACCTATGTATGTTTGTTATTGTGTGCAACACTGTGCAATTTAGGAAATCTCATTTGAACGTATTTGATGTGGATATTAGAATGGACAGTGTGCAATTGTGTTTCTAATTAATTGTAAGCCAAAAAGGAACAAGTGTACATAAGTTTCACCGCAGTGGCTCTTAAAGCAGGAATATGTACATTACATGGGACTGAACTGTCTTAGGATTTCATAGACCGTTTGCACATGTTGAAGCGAAGAGTGTGCTCCTACTTTCAGAAGTAGCCGCAAAGGTCGTTAACTAGCAAAAGCTGTATCAGTAATGCCTTCGGTTGTCAGGCCTTGGCAGAAGTACTATTCATTGTCACGCCAACTGCTAATGCTCCTTTGGATCGCACTTGGGTCTACTCGAGTGGCGCACAGTCAACGTGGAAAGAATAATGCCCAGAGACGGGAATTTAGGAAAACAGTAACTGCAGAACAAATAGAGTCACAGACAACAGGCAATGTATAGGTAATATTTTAAGTCTGGCCACGGACCACACTCACACTTACAATCAGTCAGCAGATAAACTTGCATTAATGTATTACAGATAGTTGCCCACCTTTTCACAAATTCATTTCCAGTGTCTGAATGAACTCTGCAGTCGTACTTTATTCATTTCTCAATGTTTTCTCTTCCACGCTTCCCTTCACAATTAGTGCCAGACATGCGACTAAAATTTCTACGAAATCCTCGTATGCAAACAAATTGTAGTATAAAAGCGACCGTGTTTAATGCTATGGTGGATATTCGTGGAAGGGGGAAGCGCGAGAGCAGAGAAAGACGAGCTCAGTTGTACAACATGCCACGGATTACTTATGTCCATAGCTTTATGTACATTACAAAACGTACGGCAGACTTCCAGCAGTGTCTGAATAGAAAGTCAGCTGCATGTGAGCGAACCAAGAAAATTCCCCGGAACAATTAGTTACTACTACTCAGTACTCCTGGCTGCAATTTGAGTACGAGATACTTTTGAATTCCGCAATTGCTGCGATATGTTCTTAAATGCATAAGTATACATAGAATATAAGTATATGTACATAGAAATCTAAAGGGGAATGGGATATACACAGCTTATGGATTATAAACCGTTAAATGGAACATTGGCTATGAATAAGGTGAAGGAAGGGAGAGAGAGAGAGAGAAAGAAAGAAAGTCAATGGAGTCCAGTCTACAGGCAAGTCAAGTCAACTGACTTCGGTTCCGGCTCACAGAGTGCAAAGAGCTTAAGACACCAGAGACCCGCAGTTAAGTCCTCCTCCTTATACAATCACCGTCATCGGCAACCCAATACTCACTAGAATGTATTTCCAGTGAAAACTACGCTTACGTCTTTTCGTGTACTTACTGCTGAGTGAGACACATTCATAGTAAAGGCCTATATAGTGATATTACTAGGTGGACATGTTTCCGTGGCAGTGGAGGCGAGCAGGGAAGGATACCTGTACCGTCATAAGGAAATTCCTTTGCAGTTGACTACAAAGCCAGATCGAGTAGTCAGTGTCTATTATTCTGCCAACGAACATTCATGGACATCCCATGTTCGTATTTTGGACGGTCTGCTCATTATTCTCTCCAGTGCACATCTTTCACAATTACAGACAGCGGGCACAAAGTGGCACACCTTGTTGGCTTGATACCCCTACAAAATATTTTCTTGTTATAAAATGCGATCCTCTATCGAATTTTCCCCGTCGTATTTAACCCAAACGTACAGTCTTTTGGACAGCTGTTATCCGGTTTCTATACAAATATAAATGCTGGTTCCACTATAGCCATCTTCTTTGCTGCAAGAGTAAGTAGACAATAAAGACAGAGTTTCACCTTGTCTAACATACCAGCGACCAAAAGCCTCGTCGGCTGATATTAACCTCGACCAAAATCGACAATTCAAAAAATAATCATTTTTACAAAAGTCCAATTAAATATAGATAAACATAATTTCATATTTTGTAATAGATCCATCAATCACATAAATTAGTGTATCACAATATCGTTTAATTTGAAATCATAATTTCCTATTTTGAATTTACATTTGAATATTTATATAAAGTTAAAAGTGTCACCCGGTTAACCTAGAGGTGCTTTACGCAATTTGATTGAACTTTTCACTCAATTTATTATTTATTTTTTACATAACAATCACAGCCAATGTTAAAGTTGTCTAATCAAATTATTTGCACATGCACATTGGAAAAGAGTTAGAATCTTGAATAAATGTAATTTGGGCAGTTGAAATAATCTTTGTAAAAAATAATTAAAAGATCAAGTGCAATCAACATATTTAAAGTGACAACAGAATATCAGCTAGTTAGTTCATTGGCTTGAAGTCGAAACTCATTTGTAGACACTTTATCGTTGTAAATGTGCAGATACTCTACATTCATTTCAGATCTGCTTTATGGCTTGGTATTAATTGTATTTATTTCCCATTCATTAACACAGACGCTTCCACAATGGTGATTCTATGTGCAGCAGGGCTCTCTGTACGTAACGTACAATTCCTCGAAACTGTTTTGCTCTCTTCTCTTGCTCCATTGCTTCCGTAACTCTGGTAGCCAACTTTTTCTATTGACTTGACTTTCTCTTTTGGTGCTCGCACTCCTGCTACCACCGCTACCACTCGTAGCTGTCTTCCCGCATGAGTTGAATGCACAATAGCAACTAATTTCGTACTTTAGTTTCAAATACTCGCATCAGCTAAGCTTCTTCGTTGTCCTTTGTGCTTCATTCCATTCAAAGTTCCACGGAACGAGCCACCAGTTCACATTTACTCACAGTCCGAACGCAGTCCCACCGCACCATAATTGATAATGGTATTAGTCAAGACTTTCTTCCTCTTCTGAAAACTAAATACTACTACGTCCTCGCTCTACCTTCAACCTCAACTCTATTCCTAATACATAGATCTGTATTCGCTCAATCCTCTCTCTCTCTCTGTGACTTTTCAGGCTTACCTGATTCAGGTTCGACTCAAGAAAGAAATATTTTTCGCTAGACTGCAGAAACGGGGAACCAAGGGAGCAAAATTCAAGTGTGATAGAATACATAGTCGAGCATGCATGTTTACTTAATTGTAATTAGTTTGAGTAGGGTTGTAGTCGGCGCTCTTTGCCTTGCGTTTCTTCTGTCACTGCCACTTCCCTCAGTCAGCGGTTCTACCATAGACGCAATCATAGGCACCACAGCAGCACCATAGACACACTGAACAAACTACACCAAACTACTGTGCTGCACAAGTTAGCACAAGGCATTCAATTCTACAGACTTATTATTCAAGACTTGGTTGTAAGCCTCCTTTGGATCTACCGATCAAATCTCGCATCTCTACCTACAACATACTCACATTCTACTGTAGACAGTTGGTTGGCACACGCAACCTGTCAATTATACCACTCCCCTGCTCCCCTGCATTTGTACAACCAATTAATGCACAAACGCTCTGTAGTTTTGTACACCGTGCACCAAAACGAAGCCGGGGAGGTGTGTGTACATTACTTTGTTATTCCGTAGTCACGGATTAGTAATGTTTTCCTTACAAGAAATGTTATGAATTTCACTTGCTAAAAGCAGAATACATTATATGGAAATTCTGCCGTTTTCTAAACTCTACTTTTATTTAAAAATATTATTATTCCCTTCAACATGAACGTAAATATAGGTACATTGATTATTTTAATTCTTTATGTTCGTGCAATATTCCTTCATGTGCATGGTTGCTAAAGTAGAATTGGAGATTAAACGAGACTTACCTGTAAGGTGAAGTTTGATCGTAATTATGTGAGCCATCGGAAGTCCTGGAGGGTAATCATAACTAAGTGAAGTTAGTGAAGTTTCATGTCAGACTAAGGGAAAGTCACCACCTAGTTTAAAGAAAAAATACAACCACCACACCACGTCTCCCCCGATACCTCCCACCAGCACCATCCCTGCAGAGATACTCAGTTTTCAAAGCCAGATTTGAAGTTTTTCAAAATTTTTAGCGGGGAGGGATGGTGGGATGATTACCCTCCAGGACTTCCGATGGCTCACATAATTACGATCAAACTTCACCTTACAGGTAAGTCTCGTTTAATCTCCAATTATGTTTCGCCATCTTCAGTCCTTTCAGGTAATCATAACTAAGTGAAGCTGTTTAAAGAATTGAAAAACTTCACAAGATAGTACCAATAACAAATCAATTTATTGAGTCCGAACCATATAGTAATACATTACATTCAATTACAAAAATCCTTATTCTAATATTGCCTGGGCAAAAGTACCTCTAGAATCAATTCTCTTCTTATAGTATTTCGCAAAGGTAGATGAGCTATTACTCCAACCGGCACAAGAAAAGATTACATTAATGTTTACCCCTTTTTGCACCGCTTTCGAAGTACTAGCCGAACGAAAGCTGTGTGCTTTATATGTTTTAGTATCAATTTTAGCTTGTGACAATAAATCTTTCAACCATCTACTTAAGGTTTGCTCTGTAACTGGTAAGTATGGAGATTCTAAACTCAAAAATAACTGATCATGTTTCCTATAGGAAACAGTTCGTCTCAAATATTCTTGCAAAGCTTTTACAACACAAAGCTTGCTATTAGATGGGTAGGGTGGTAAATAAATACAAGGTTGATATTTCCCAGGCTTGGATGTTTTAAGCATGTTTGGAATGAAAATCTCAAGAGCATGATCGGACACTTTTATGTTTTTCACCGAAATTGCCCTCAGCGTTTGCACTCTTTGAGCACTCAACAAGGCAATTAGACCTACCAGTTTAAGAGACAATTGTTTTAAAGTTAATAATTCATTTGAAGACCAGGATATAAATACAGCTAGAACGTTATCAGCATCCCAGGTGGATTTGTATCTAGGCATTGGCGGTCTGCTCCGACCAATGGCTCTAATTAATCTTACAACAAGCGGATGGTTACCAATACTAAATCCTCCAATTTGATTTATAATTAATGATAACGCAGACCGTGCAGTATTCAAGGAGCTATACCCCAAACCTGCTTTATAGAGGTCAGTGAAAAAGTCTAGAACTTGCACCAAGGTTGGATTAAATACATTCATCTTATGAACATTCGTGTACGTTATCCATTTCGTAAGAAATGTTTTATATTGCTTTGCGGTAGAAGCTGCTGTTGATGTCAGTAATAGATCGATTGTATCCTCACTTAAGCCTTGAATTTCAAACGATCTCCGGATAATTGTGCTGCTAATAATTGAATCGTCTTGTAAAGTTGATGTGGTTTTCTAGAAATGGGGCACATAAGTAAATCCTTACTTGGACCCAAAACAACAATATCAGAGACAACTAGTGACTTAAATAAAGGGTACCATGCTTGTGCAGTCCAATTTGGAACTACTAATATACCCTTAGCTTTATCATTAATAATTTTTCTTAGTACACGTGAAATTAAACAGAAAGGGGGAAATGCATAGAAATATTCACTTTTCCATTCATAAGTAAAAGCGTCTACACAAACACTAAAAGGATCCGGGCGCCAGGACACATAGTTCTCACATTTTCTACTTAAATAAGTAGCAAAGAGATCAATTTTTGGAAAACCGAATGTTTCCGCAATTATTTTAAAATACTTGTCGCCTAATGTCCAATCCAGATCATCCCTTACTGCCCTTGATAGTTCATCTGCAAATATATTGTCTTTGCTAGCTATATAGTTGGCCGTTATCCAGTGATTTCTCTTTTCGCAAAATTTCCATATATCCTTTGCCACTCTATGTAAATCCATTGACCTGCAACCCCCCATTTTGTTAATGTAAGATATTGCACTAGTGCTATCTACTCGTAGTAGAATGTTCAAACTTTCTCGACTTGCGACTAATGAATTCAAAGCTAACCAGATTGCTTTTAATTCCAATACATTAATATGAATTTTAGACTCTGCTTCTGTCCACCAGCCTCTTACTGGTACTCCATCCCAATAGGCTCCCCAGCCTGTTGTAGAAGCATCGGTCTCAATAACCATATCATAATTATCCTGTCGGATTTCATTTTCTGTATCCTGAATATTATCTATCCACCATTTTATTTCTTCCTTTGCAGCACTACTTAATATCATTCGTGCAGAATAATTTCCATTATAAAATGCCAGATTCTCTGTCTTTTCCATTTCGCAGTGCCTTGTGTTTATCATGCCATATTTGATGGCTGGAGTTGCAGCTATCAAGTTTCCTATCAGCTCTGATACTTCTAATATACTAATAACTGTCGCCTGCATTATTTTATTGCATAATTGTAAAATCTTGTTTACTTTTCTAACCGGCAATTTGATTTTCATATTTACTGTATCAAATATTAATCCTAAATATTCTAGTGAATTTGCGGGTTCTAACTTGGATTTGTCATTAATTTTGAAACCCAGTGACTGCAGAAATTCTACAGTCTCTTTCGTACTATAAGAGCACACAGCTTGGTTTAGACCTAAAGTTAAAATGTCATCTATAAATATGACGTTTAAAAATCCCCTTTCTCTCAAACATTTCATTACAGGCCTCATAAGCTTAGTGAACGCTCTCGGGGCACATGACAGACCAAATGGTAAACAGTTATATTCATAAAGTTGGCCCTTCCACTGGAACCGAAGGTACTTCCTGTGTTTGTCATCAATAGGGATCAAATAATACGCATCTTGCAGATCAATTTTCGACATATACATTTTGTGTTGTAATAAATTACACACCGTTCTGTTATCTTCCATTTTAAAATGACTGTGCTCTACAAATTCATTCAAGGCTTTCAGATTGAGTATTAAACGATACGAGCCATTTGGCTTTGGAACCAGAAATATCTTCGAAACAAATTGATTCTCAATACTGTTACACTTATGAATAGCTCCTAACAATAAAAGTCGATTTACACATATTTCTACCTCTGTCGTTTCCATTTCTGAAAAAACAGTCTCTTTCGGAACATTTAATTGTTGTGGCATACGAACGAATGGAATTGTGTAACCCGTTACAATATTAAAAATACTATTGTCGTTTGTTATACTTTGCCACTTATTTATATAAAATCTTAAGCTACCAGCGAAAACACGTACCTTGCCTATTGGTTCTTGTTTATTAGTTTCGACTGGAATTTGTTCACCCTTTGAAACGATTGTTGATGGAAGGGTCGTTGTTGGAAGCGCCCCCCTCCTCTGTGTTGAGTCGGAGGGTTTCGCCAGTTTAAAGGCTTCTGTTGATCGAATTGATTGTGTCTTGATCTATAAGGCTGGAAACGTGGAGTCCATCTCTTGTTGGTAATTACATTTGAGGTGGATTTCACCAGCTTCATGTTCTGTTCTAAGTTATCCCCAAACAACAATGTGGATATCGGGATTCTGCTTGAGCACAAACCTGCATACTCAGGACGTATGACAGTCTTTAATTGCTGTCGTCTTTTTAAGTTTAAATCTTGGATCACAGATCCTACCATCATAGATGCATCCATCAGAGGCTTTATAATTGTAGGTAAACTTTTAGCCGGAGCAACTTGAAATAATTCCTCAATTGGCCTTCCTTGTGCTACAAGAGCTCGAGATAACGAATTTTGCAACATTTGTACTTTAACATCAGATATTTTCGCTGTGGATGGAATGTTTGGCCAAATCTCTGGATTAATTTTGGGAACAGTAAGTTCTTTGCAATTTTCGGGTATCTTGTACAATTTGGCAAAGTTATCTTTTTCATCTTTCTCGGCAACGTGACCCAACAATGTTGAAAATGACTTAGCAATTTTATCGTCAAAAGGCGCCCCAAATTCATTTGTAGGCTGAGTTCTGTCCAACAGTGCTTGGACTTCGTCTTCACCTTCAATAACTTCGTCGTCACCTTGCTCATCAACAATATCTATTCCATTATCAAGCAAAATAGCCGATGGGTCGAAACAAATACCTTGTCCTTCATGATTGCTTTCATCAGTACCCTGGTTACTGATATTCCCAATTAACAGAGATAGATGCTGCAGAGTTTCATTAAGACCGTCAGTCGAGGCTTTCTGATGCTCCCCGATTTTTAATATTGCATCAGTTTGTGCTTTTAAGATATTGGGCAAGGCAAGAATGCTTGTATCTATGTAAATTTTAATTACTAGTGTTATTTCTCTTTCATTTCATTAATCAAAAAAGTGGACATTTGAATTATTGTCCAAAACGAACACTTACTTTGTGATTCAACACTTGAAGCGATAGAAGATAATTGACATAGCATATTCGTCTCGGTTAACGTTTCAGCCTTTCTATTTCGCAAATTTATCGTGCCTCTCTTTTTGGAATTCCCGCTCGGTTTATTCCTACATCATTTGGAATTTTACATTTTTAGTTTAAATGCATTTTTAAAATTAAGCCAACTACGTTGGTCTTTATTCTTTATTAGAAAAAGTGTTCATAAAAACATGCCAACTACGTTGGTCATTTCGGAAGGTCTGTACAAAAAAATGCCAACTGCGTTGGTCATCTCTTCCGTTATATTCGCGAAAGCGTATGCCAACTACGTTGGTCATAACTTCATTTCTGCTTTTAATAATTTTGCCAACCACGGTGGTCAATTGGACATAATAAAATTTCAACTTTTAATACGTAGAATTTTACACCATCATGAATTTAAATATTTGAAAAAGTACATACGCATTGTTGATTGACATCTGATCGCTCTCGGAAGACATGGCGGTAGCTCCTTTCCCTTGCTGCCACAAAAAAGAACTGAGTATCTCTGCAGGGATGGTGCTGGTGGGAGGTATCGGGGGAGACGTGGTGTGGTGGTTGTATTTTTTCTTTAAACTAGGTGGTGACTTTCCCTTAGTCTGACATGAAACTTCACATTAGTTATGATTACCTGAAAGGACTGAAGATGGCGAAACATAATCGTAGTGAATTGTGAAAATTGTTTAACACATGTGCAGACCAGTACGTCAAATCGATGTTCGGAAACTATTGCCACTTTCATTTGAGGAACATTTGCCAAACTTTTCATTTTAGAATTGAATTGTTTTTCGCCTCCCGAATCGAATCGTCTCTGGGGTTCATACTTCGTCTAAATGTATTTTTAGATACGAAGATGGGAGTGCAAATTAGTCAAAGATACAATTTAAATGCAAAATAATTTAACCAATGAAAGATAAGATTGAATAGAGTCAAAATTAAAGCTCTTCAAACAGAAAGGTGGTAATTTTGTAGTTCGCATGAGTTTACAGTTTCGTCACTTTTCAGTGGGACAGAATTTGTGATTCACATAAGGTGTTTTCTATTACTCTGTATTTTTATTGTATCTCCCATGAAGGAGTTGCTAAAAAATCATGCAATCTATGATGGTCCATCTCACTTTTGAAATATTATTAAAGATACGAAATTTTAAGTGATGGACATTAATTTTGAAATAATGTCACTATAACATTTTAATGATGCAGTGAAAACGACAATATTTGAGGGTTAGGGCGGGAAGAGGAAAAGTAATTCAATAAAGATTCTACAAGGTTGAGGAGAAAAGGATTGAGTGAGATGTTCACCACTATAAATAGATATGACCATATCTTATAGCAGCCGTGGAAAGTCTTTCAATGGAAATGAAAACAAGAGAATAATTAATTGAGTGCTGCATAAATAAATGGATAGCTTGATGAGACAGTCAATTGCACGCAAACATTGATTCCATTAGTGATGATAAAGCAGCGTGTATTGGCAGACATTGAATTGTTGGTGGTGAGAGAGTCGGTAATGAAATGAAAATAACGCGTCACGTCACCCATAAAAGTAATTAACATCAACCGTTGGCGTGTCTCATTGAATCGCAAATCTCATTTTTGCCAATTCACACTGTTGACAGTTCGATCTTCAACATTTACCGCACATTTCCCTACCTTTCACACAATTTGTAGATAGATTTTCAATTTGGACGCTATTGTAAATCAAATTAGCAATCTATTTAGCTCAGCCAATATTAAATTACGTTCCTAGATTTCTGTCAATAGAACTCTCGTCACCCAAAACCTTTTTTCCCACTTAAATTCGCGAGTTCTTTGATGCTGATTGCATTCTTCAGTGAAACTTTAAATAAATTAGTTAGTCTGTATTTCCCAGGTTTCTGCTAACAAATAATCACTCACAATCAGAGAAACATGAAAGGTATATATTCAAATGCAGTGCAGAAGAATTCACTTTTAGATTGGTTCTTTTACAGCACATAGTGAAATTGTATTTGCAGGTGGTACACATAAGTAAAAGATTCGTCAGAATATAATTAGAAACCACATGATAAATGTTTCAACCCAAGTGGAACAAATGCAATACATTTATTCAGGTAGATAAGTGGATTTGGATGTGGATAGTTTGTGGGATATGTGAGATTTGGAAACGATTACAGTTGACACGACTGAAGACGCGTGTGGACCCTATGAACATAGTGAGACGATAAGGCCACAAATAGCACTCTCTCCAATGCTGCTACTTACTTAGACTGAATGAGAGCCCTTGAAGCACTTCTCATCCGATCGTCTGCTCTTGAGCTGCATTAGGCCAAAGCAAAGGACCACGGAGAGACCAAGTGTGGATTTTCCCAAAAATATTTGTGACGCTACATTAAATTCAATATGAAACCGTAATAGCAGTGTCAGTAAACTCTGCAAGTGTGAGTAAGCAGTTAAAAGGAAGGCTCAACTCATCTCCCATTCAAAATGTGTGCATGTCCTCCTCTTTCCTATACTCCCATCACCTCTCACACTCTCCCTCCTTCTCTCTTCACCAATTCATATTCATATTGCTTATCCCGTAGACTGAATGTAGGGAATTTCAAGTTTTCCTTGATTCCCTCTTCCCAGAATAACGTTCCACCTAAATCTCGTATTGTACGTCATAAGGAGTACTTGTGAGTGGACAGCATCCAAAGGACGTACTGTTCGTCTAACAACGTGTACATTATATGAAGACCAACTGTTTCACGGAAAAAGGGAAAAAACCCCAATTGAATTTCCGACGGCGAATTTTATGATAGTTTTCCTTTTCCCATCCATCTGTTTTCAAAATCGAGTTTCACCATAGCGCCGCACAGACGACATTGTAGCTTATGCTACGTGCTTTATTGTCCTGTTACGTCTCGGCTCTTTTCTTTCTCTAAAAGGTCTTCTTGTGTGTGTTCTGTGTTTAGGGTGAATAGTGTCTCATCTTTCCGCGATGGAAATGTACACGGTTTTGTTGTAGTCACTGCTTTGGCTCGACGCTTAGCTTCACTTACTCAGGGTTTGCTTTTACATGGCACACATTAGTGTGCATACATAATTTCCAAAGCTTTCTTATGATTTGAATGCAAGAGGACTCTAATGCACAAGAAGAAAGGAGGAGACATGTCCCCACTTATTCACAGATTATGTGCACACACTATGAATTTCAATCGCCATTCGGGCCCATTAGATGAACCCTACTACTATTTAACTGTTTACATTTGATATAAATACTGCTTACTATCTGTCCTGTCTGTCCACTATTTCTTTTTCCTTCTTTCATCTTCCCAACCAGCAGCCTCTCTCTCTCTCTCATCCACTTCTACTCTTGTATGTACTTCTCTTTTATCCTACAAGTACGTCGTATGCGAGTTGTTTCTTCTTCTTTCACCAGTCACCGACTATGGACACGTACGTTGTACGACTCTAAAGACGACACGAGCCTATTAGTCTTAGAAATATAAAAAATTCTCTCCTTTATTCACAAGTGTATCACATTCGCTTTATATGTAATAGAAATACAGCCACGTCATATACAACATGCATATACATAGTTAAGTGGTATTGTGCAGGAGGAAGGCTAAAAAGAAGAAGAAAGGCTCAACTGTAAGCTTCACTTTCGTTGTAGGCACATTCCACATCCCATTAGGTAGAATAAAAGACATGACATGTGATCGTAGTTAGTATTGTGATTGTGACTGTGGAAGCAGACCACCAAGCATATACATTTATTTATATCTGGCCATTGAAATGAATATGGAGATAAGTTAAGCTAGCCAAGACACGACAGGACAACACAGACTTGGTTCAAAGGTCAAAGAAAAATACCAAACAAAGACTGAACCAATTTTTACAACAAGACATGATTCTGTTTGTGAACGTTCTCTACAGTCCACATCAATATAAAATATACTGCTCCTCTTTTGTACTATGTATATGTATATAAATAGTAACGGGTCACACAATGGGCATAGCGCTTGTGCATCTACTTGTGTGCACACATAATATGAATGTAGTAACCTGAGGGAATGGAGAAAGTATCACATCAGGTCATATCTCCAGTAGACTCGACTCGACCACATTCCTCACGAAATGTGAAATGGAAAATGAAAACATTAGCAAGTAACCTAATAAGTTTCACAAGTTGTTTGCCATGATATTTTACACTAATTTCATTTCATTTGGCTTGGCACTGGAGCCAAAGTTTCTTTTTGCCTCATTCCTTGTAATATATTAAACTCCTCGTAGCTATTCTTCATTTTTTGCACAAATCACAAGGGGGACACAGCGCTGAGGAACACATCCCACTTGTATCTTTGCTTTGTGCTGCTGCATTGTATAGTAGGTTTGCACAAAGCATTTCTGTTCTCTCCTCCTCATGTAGGCATTCCTACTTATTCTGTATGCAATCTCCCTCACACAGTCTGCCTTCTACTTTTACAGTCGTGTCTGTTGTACGCTTTGCTATTTAAATATGTACATCTTTCTATGTAACTGGCTGCACCATGTCTAAAATAATATGAAGCTGGTCGTGTAACTAAAATACATTCTTCCAGTTTGTGCTGGAGGTGGACCTAGGGCTTATATAATCATTTCGTCTTCTTCTTTGTCCCTATTCAAGTAACTTCTAGGAACTAAGAGGGTGTCATAGAAATGAATGGAGACAGCCGTGCTCCATGCCAACATAAGGGACTGAAACCTCTACTGCTGAACCACTGCTCCTTTAGTAGGTATTCCAATATAAGATCCTGTGGTGAATGAAAGGCCGGAATCCTATCTAAGTTTGATGGCAACTTATAGATATGGCTAGCCTTATGTTTACACTACAGCCACTATATAGGTGCTACATGTTGAGAGAGAAAGGAGATAGTGAGTGTTTGTGTAGACGACCACCTACTGGTACTTGAATAGTGGGCAAGGCAATGCTATGTCAGTCCGTCATGTCACTCTCATTTCGTCTCTCTGTGCTCTTTCACTCTAAACTTTACTCTATATTTATAAATGTCTGTCGTATCGCTCCTTCCGCTCTAAAGTCTGTCTTGTGTCACGTCCTCCATTCCTTTCTCGTCACCAACCTGAAGCAGACGACTCTTTGCCCTATTTTGCCTCAAGTCACTCAAACGACAACAGTACGTACACATAAATACAGATGCATTCGGTCCCGGTCCCTAGTGCAAACAACACATTCCATCCATTTACATGCATACTGGTAATACAGACTACAGACAGCTATGTACATACAGTACATACGTAAGAAGTAGTAGTAAGTATATTACATATACTCAATATGTGTATAGTTACATGTGCGCCCCCCAATATATACACACACAGCCAACAGCCACTATTAGCGAACAAACCGAATTTATGGAAGAGTAGACTAGTACAACACCGAAACACCGAAAGGAAGAGATAGAACCTATTCAGAAGAAAATATTACTTATGTACAAGCTGTTTTGTGTATGTGTCTCGTCTCCTCTAGTGGCTGGCATTTCTTAAGACTTGTACGTACTGCAACTACATACCATCCGACGATTCCATGCTAACCATTCCTTCAATTGAGCCACACCATAGGACGCAATGTGAGAGAGATGCCTTTCAAAGAAATCATAATATGACTATATATGTAAATGTATATGGTGCAAGAGACTGTAGTGCTCCTCATTGCAACTGCTACTAGGTGCTGGTAACCGCTAGGTAAACGGTACACACAGATGCTGCTGCTCTGCTACAATGCTACTAGCAGCATATAGAGGTCGAGTGCGATTGAAAAAAAGAATGCCATATGGAATTGGAAATAGAGAAATAAAAGAAAGTCCTTCGAAAGGAAGCGAAATGAAAAGGAAGGAGAGAAAAGGAGCAAAGTCAAATATTCCGTGAACTGAACTTCATTTATTGTTTTTCTCGTTCGCATTAGGCTGTTCCGCGTGTGCCTTGTCCTGCCTGCTCACATTGCTAACAAGACAACCAGTTTCTTAACCCGTCTTATCTACTTAGGGTCTTACACAGTGATCACTTCACTACCTACCGCAATTTGGATGATGCATATGCGTACAATTTCATTTTCCGAAAGGCAATCACGATTTCCCATCAATGCATCAGATCGCGTCTACTTCAATGTTCGTGTGCAGCAAAAGTTGCAAAGTGTCTGCTGTCTACGGGAAATGTGAGAGTATTGATAATAAAAAAACATTTCAGAATTAAATGAACAACAATGTCCGGTTTAAGTTGTGGTAGAGCAAAGTTTTTATTACTGTTGGTACGTAGACGGACTGCGTACTACTAAAAAGTGTGGACACGTCATCCCATCTGATGTTATTTGTATTATCAGGAAATGAGAACCGGGCTTGTAGGACAGCGAATGGCTTACCTAAGTCTTTCTCCGTACAGTTTTTGCGAGGAATTTCCGTGAAAGTTGTAAGTGGCATTTTGTGGGAAGCCTTTCATGTCGTCTTTCGTTTTCCTTTTGCATCCCAATGTGAATTTCACCTCCGATAAATTTTTACACTTTTATCTGGAAAATGAGGTGGAATCCTCGGTGCATTCTAATGTTCGTATTTATATCTGGGTAGAGGAAAAGAGATGAACCCTTACTATACACATTACATGTACGGGGTCTTTCCCATCAGTTACAGCCCAACTCACATCTCTATAATTTGTTAAACACACAGAGTTCGATAAGATACGGAATCTTTAAAATCATTTCCCAGACTAAATAAAATAATTCGGTAAAAATTGTGTATTGGAGTAAAATGTATGTGTGTACCTCTATGTTTAGTACGCCGACTTTACTTATTGTTAGTTAAATGGTCCTGTTCTTAATTGTAATATAATGCATTCCGAAAAATATCACAACAATCATCTCGGAAATTCTAGAACCCAAATTAGTGCCTTATGACCTGGTCCTAGTAACACTAATAAATGATTTTATTAAAACATTGCACATTTGGTTGCAAAACAAAATTTGTTAAAGATTGAACAAATCGCAAGCACCCCGTACATATCTGTAAGCACGTAGTAGTCTTAGGGAAAGTAAGTAGGGACACAGTTCCGAATGATACGTATAGGGACTACATTCTAGTTAAAGTGATACTCTCGTCTTCTGCGGAAAATGGTATTATTTAGTAGGTTATGGAATGTAGAAACAGTTTCGACAAGGCTCGGCACTCGTGCCGACGAGTACAACGCGTGAAAATATTAAACATTGTACTTATAGTTAGATAGGAGTCTGGTCACTACAATATTCTGCATGAGACATTACTCTTGCTACGTATTGTTAGGAGTGGTAGTGGAAAATCTGACACGTACAATTGCGCCTAAGAGGTAGTAAAATAGTCGTTGAAAGTGGAGCAGAAGCCTTTTCTTTCTGGGTGGCAGACCACGTCACCTCCAACTTGTCACTTATGGCCGTCTAAGCCTACAAAATGTAAATATATATTTATACGAACCTCTTTCCTACTTCCACTAAACGTCCATATACTTATTGTTGGCCATTGCAGTCACTTTCCTACTACCTAATGCCATCTTTGCCAATTCCACTACCAGTTTACCGCCTAAACCCACTTCTGCTATACCTTGTATCTGCATTCGATTTCGTCCCTCGCCCATCTAATCTCATTTGAAGTATGAGAACATCTTTATCTCACAGTTAACCCAATTGCAATGAAAACTGTACTTTGCCATTAGGGAATAATCACGTACAAATTTAGTCAGTCCTTTGCGAATTTCCGATAATGATAATTTATTTACAGAAATATTCCAAGAATGCACAATTTAATTTCATGAAGCTTATATTCAAATGTAAATTGATGCTAGAACGTGCAGCCACAATCTGTGAGCTTACCGAAACAGATTCACCTGGAAGTATTATTTTACTAAAAAGAGAAATTAAGAATAAAAATACAAAGTTAATTAAATGTGACAGTGAATGCTTGTAGAATTATATTTATGTATGCTGCTGTATTGCGAAGATAATGTGAACTGTGATATTTGCAGAAATGCAAATATAATATAATTAAAGTAAGAGTGTGTGTGTATTTATTTACATTACAATGGTATTCTTGGTGCACGTTGTGAGTTCAGGCAAGAGGGATCACAGAGAAGCGTTATAGGGAAGGCGGCCTAAATTCTTGCAAGTTGACTTCTTTCCCATTAACTGCTCTTCCAGACATACATATTATGTACATGCACGACTACGGCAAAAAATGCTTAATTTTTTTACCAGGTTTTCGGTTTTGCCAAAGAGCTCTGCGGCTGTTGCTGAATTTTTCAGTGAGGTGTCACGATCTGATGAATTAGCATAAATTAGGACTACCATTGTGACACGAGCATCCCTCACAGAGTCTCTCGTTCTCTCTGCTTGACTTTTAGTGGAAATTCAGAGGAAAGCAGAGAGAGCGAGTCGAGCTCCTCCATTCCCCGCTACTCGTGAAGTAGTTGCTAAAGACACATACTAGCAGTGAAAGCGTACAAGTTGCATGCTACACATATGCAAGTGTCGAGAATGAACCTAGTGAAAGTCAGGACACCATATTTATATTACCAGCGCACACATTCCCATATAGGAGGCATAGGAGGCATAGGTGCACGTACATGTATAGCAGTAGAAGTAGCAGCAGCAGCTCGTGGAACAGTTTACATAGTTATTGTTGGGAGAAGAAGGCTTTAGATAACACAGCGTCTCATTCATGAACCCTTACTTTTCGTCTACATCATCTCCTACTACATTATTAAAAGAAAAAAACGACTTTTCTCTTCCTACGATATCAGTAAGGCGTAGTTTAGCTTGCATCTCACTCTCACACCAGAGCTCCTATTTCATTTCTAAATATCTTTTGCTTCTTCTGTGTACGTAACGACTTTCGCCCTTGCAACTATATCAACCATATAGCTACTACTATAATATATACTATTACTACATGTACTTACTAGTAGTAAATGCTCACTGCTCACTTTCCTGAAACTGGAAAAAGTAAGACAGCAGCGAAAGAGGAGAGTGAAGTCAGTGGGAGTAGTACCCTGCAATGAAATGACTACAGACACCAGACTCTCTTCTGTATCTTCTTGTATGCGCTTATTAAGATGCTGCTGCGACGGAGAATGAAATCCCAATGCCATTTTCGATCTTTCTTTTCTTGATTTCCTATGCAAACCATTAAGACGTTTGTCATGTCACTTGTATCCTCCTTCCTATTTTCAATTTTTTAACATCGTACCCAAAACAATTTGTCTGTTTCCTACATGTTAACCGTATGTGCACGCAAATAAATACAACAGATAGAGTCGAAAATTTTCAGTCACATTAATAGTATTCCTATCTGCTCGTAGTAAGTAAGAGGTAAGCATTAATAAGTCAGTGCAGCAGGCTTACCGCTTTCAATTTTCATCTTCATTCCTGTTAACTTTAAAATTCTGCATGTTGCCCTATTTACCGTTGTACTTTGAAAGTTCTCAATTTTTTAAAAGACACTCTTCATTTCACTCTACTTTCTCATGTATACTTAATGGCTGAATACCATGTGATATTTTGTTCTTTCTTATTGTTGTATACAGCAAGAGATTACAAATTTACTAATTATGATAATTATTTACAATGAATAATCTAACGAGCTACTCTTATCACCAGAGAAAAGATTATTTAAGCAGTACTTAGAGAGCGGCAGTGGCAGGTTAATAAAGTAGAAAGTCGTCGGAAGGAAAAATAAGATCAAATGTATGCCTTAACCAGTGGGCGAGTAGAGTTGAAAGTTGGGATGAGTTAGAGAATGAAATGAGGTAAGTTTGAGTAGACTTCAGTTTAGAATTTTAGATGATAATGGCAATAAAGATCGCATGATTAGATGAGCAGGCACGACTTGTGATCCTAAATCGCTCACACCATCGCATCCAGCAGCAGCGGCTATGTATAATAAGAGCTACTACAACTGAACACTCAGCACAAGAGCCTCCTCCACTCACTGCACTCTTAACGTACACTCTCGACTAAAATAATCTTTCCTACTAATACCTATAAATTACCGAACTACCGAATGGATCTGTAGGTATTAGTATTTTAAGCATGCACTTAGGAGCTGCTCTGGTGATGTGCCACTTTGTGCTTTCAAAAATGCTTATTTCTTCTCACTATCTGCTACGAGTATCTCCGCCCTGTACAAACAGACCTGTGAATGCATTGTGATCTACTAAATAGATTGTGCCCTGCCTCGTAGCTACACACAACGAACTCTGCTTCTCCCATTTCTATCATACTAATACAATATTAACACAATGTTTTCCTTTCCTGCTAGATAATAATCTTTGCAAACATTGCGAATTATTGTGATACAAATAGAGCAACTGTCTATCACATAAAATCGCAATTTTATTAATATAGTCATTAGGTACTAGAGAATAATAATAGCGAAAGTATTTGCAATAAATATATTGTGGTGTAGTACCTACCATTTTATTTGTTTATTATAATTATATTTATAATAGCACTACATTACAGATTTATTGGAGCGATGTGAGTCTAGGACTGTGTTGAAGGCTGAAGGAGGGCAACGCGGGTGAATGCAATACATTCTCATAGTAAAGTTGAAAGTCCATTAATTGGGATAATAGAAACTTGATACGGGAATGATGTGGAAAGGAATGAAAGTGCCACCACCATCTTATACAAACACAAATACACACACTATATATTGCAAGTGAAATATGTACATTGATTGCTGCGCACTGGTGGCTATACGCATAGACAACTTTTGACTGCTTTCCTCTGTGAACAGTGAGTGTGTATAAATAAAGTGAGTGAATGAGCCTATATAGAGCTAAGAGAAAGTATTACGGTGCTGTGCTGGTGGTGTGCTGTGTAGTCAGTGGCTGTTGGGATGATGATGAAAGAAGTAGGGAAGAAAGTTGTAGGAGTACGTTTGGAGTGAGTGTCTGGTCTTGTGTAGTTGAATTGATAGTTAAGAACACTCGTGCCATAAAAAGAAATAATGGAAGGCAGGAGGAGGACTAATAAATCTACTTTCGAGATGGTGAATACTTCCTTTATGCCTTGAATCTCCCGTTCGAGAATTCATGTCAAAAACATGTGCATGTAAGTAACACCATGACTAAAAACCTTTGTCGATCATTACGAACAGTGAAAAGACGCATTAAAAGGACACTCACAACACAATTACTCCCGAACTGTTACTAATACGTTTCTAAGTATAGAAATAGATCTAATCTACACTGGTACTTATTATATGTAACCCCTTGTGCACACACTAGACACAGAGGGCCGTGTACAAATATTTGCATATTTGTCTGCCATTAGACAACTAAACACATTCCCCCTCCCTAAATACGTGCACATCACAAAAGAATTTCTTTACTGGCGCCATCCACTGAACTGATTGTGAACCGAGCCAATTTAGCAATGAATCATTAGAAAATTAGAGGCTAACAATTTTTTTTTCTTTGTTAGAAGAATGAATACACGCTTATATGTAGTAGGTTTTTAATTGCCTATAATGGTAAATTGGATGGTTTTCGTGTCTGCGTAATAAGTAAATGATTGGATATGCAAAAGCAGTGCTGTTTTAATAAGAGGCAATAAAGGTTCATTGAGACAAGAACTGGGCCGTATTATTAAGTAGACACCAATTCACGTCACGATCGTTATTGTATGTGAAAGGCCTAGAGCTGGAAGCATTTTTCATTAGTGTGATCTATCACTAAAAGATTAGAGGAGTGCAGTCAAAATGAAGCTGCTCTTAAAAGAGTCTGTGCCCTATGCTCCACACTAATTTCTTCATTTCTTCTCGTCTTCATATTCACAACGGGATCTATCGCGCTTGAATATTACACACATCGATCATAGCCTCAGCTCTGTAATAATTACCCCTAGTGAATTTAGCAGAAAGTTGATGAGGCATCGCATAACCCATTTCCTGTTATGTTATTCATTCGTCAAACTCCCTTCTCTCTAATCATTTCTCTCACAAGTTTGTTTTATCATTGTTCTTTTTAACGTTAATAACCCGTGACTTTCACAGCTTTTTCTTTCTTTTTCATTGGAAAATTAATTAAATGAAACCATTCATAACTTTTGCCGCTCTAAGCTCAACTCAAGCAGCAATAATTTCATTATTCCTTTTTCAAGGTTAAAGTAATAATTAATATTTGCTTAAATATATGTAGCATTTCTATAACAATTGTGAGACAGTTCTTCTGACTTGTTCTATTTAAATACTTACAGAACGTATTTAATTCTTTCAAACAATCTCTATGAAACTGATGTCTGGGTGGGGCCATTGAAAAAACGCTATTCTAAAAACTCATTACCTAATTAATGCTCGACTCCATTAACAGCACTGTTCTTGCAAAAAAATACAACATAATTATTGAAGGTCATGGTTTTAAAACACGGAGTCAGTGGCTTAAGTAGAGCTTATGCTTTAATGAGCATCATGACTAACAAGTTTTTCTAATCATAAACGCAAGATGTGCTAACCACGTGGATAATACAAATTGCTGAATATATCACACCCAGGGGAAAGTGTACCCAGAATGAGTTAATTTATTGATGACCCCTCTTGAGCACATCCAATGTATTCCGTAATATACAAAAATCAATCTGTTCTAATCGGCTTTTAATTTTTTTGAAAATTCCTCCAATGGTTAAACTTCAAATTTTGGCATTCGAAGAAATTGTTTTCTCCAGAATTCCGCGTTCCTTCTACTCAAAATTGTCAGAGATATATTATTTTCTTTCCTCGTAAAAGTGATGCTCGAATGATAATTAAGAGAGTCGTTACTTTTTAATTGTGTCAAGGAGTCACTTGCTTAGTCTAATACAAATAGAAGGCAGATGCAGCAGACAATGAAAACAAAAGAAAGCAGAAAAAGCAGAACTTTCTGACTGCATGATTTATTTAATGGAGAAAGAAGGTAACTTATGTAATTTATTAAAGCGTAGGATACAGTGGACATTTTTCATTAGATCTCCATACTAACTGTAAGTAAACACATAAATTATAGCAATAATATGGATTTACTGTACTTTCGTAGTATTTAATTGAAATAGTACGTTTATATGTATTAGAGTGGGGACTGACTCAATGAACTCAAAGCACCGATTGAGTTACTGACTGGTATGTTAGGCAAAAGTAGTGGTTTATAGTCTATACATAGTTCAGGTCACCAGACTCACCGTCCAACCACTGGCCACTTTGGACTATAAGGCAAAGCGTTCTGGGACATTCAGAATCTCACTCGGTTCATCTCTTCAATCGAAACTCTTCCTACGCAGAGTCACTGAGGGACCGAGCCCATGCACCCCACTCGATAACTCAGACCACCAATGCGGAACATCCTCCACTCAATAATTTTACCTACAATTTTATTTGAGTGGATTTCAACAATTTTGCTTTTGATTCGATAAAGCTTCAAATGTAAATTTTTAAAAATTTTGCATACCAAAACGTGTATCTGTTGGTCGTACGTAATTTAGATTAAACAGAGTGGAAAATATTTCTAGTATTGATCCCAGAATACCTGTGTAGCACTTTATATCTATGTAATATACCTATAAATGTACATGTCAGGTATTTCAGTTAAATATCTGTGAACGTTTGCGGAATGTCTCAACTGACTCTATTTGAGCGTACAACTATTATACGCTATAGTGTATGTACATTTACAGGAGAGAGATTTTGTAGTTGAGCGTTTTTCGGGGACAGTCGACCAACCAACAGACAAAGTGAGTGAGTCGAATCGACAAGACTACGGTGAAACATCCACACTGTGATATTATATATACAGTTGGTTTTGAGGGAGCGTTTCCTTCAAACACTGCTGTGTAAATACTTCTACCTTTATTCTGCATTATTGTACATCCAGCATACGTATACGCATTGTGTGCTTCCATGGAAGCTATACAGTGGGCAGAAATTGTTGGATGCCGCCACAGGAGAACCATTCTTCTGAGCAGCTATAGTTTCACATGATTCAAAATACAAAAGTGAGAATACTGCTGTGAAGCTCATAGCCTACATTGCAATATATTATATTATATCCATATAGCTAACTGTAGTTCATTTCACAGAAGGTAAATGGAAGAAAGATTGCATTACTTACAAGGTACGGCCACGAAAACACATAGAGCATAGTCAGAAGAGTTGGATGCGTTTCTTTCACTTTCGTTCCGTCAATTCAGTTGTAGTGGTGAGTGGAGGACAAAAAACTATGGAAAGGAGCGGAATGCTTTGCCATGACTAAAGGAATCGGACAATTGTCGGCTAAAGGAATAAAAGGCAAAAAATTTGTCTGGAGATCGTCCAAATATGACTTTTCTCTTCCTGTACACATCGTACGTACATGTAGTTAGTTATATATATATAGCATACACTTTCGGTATAGGTACTTTTAAGTGTCTATAGCATGCACTCGTGTGTGCATAGCACTTTTTCCCCGATACAGCCCTTTGGAATATCCTTCTTTCTACGAGAGACCAGTGACTGATACTGGAACGTATCACTATGCCCTTACGAAGGTACAGACTCGCGTGGACTCTGTCTATGTACAAGAGAGTCAGAAAATTTGGCTTGGCTGAGATTGCACGGATAGACTCACATGAGTACAAATGCAATACAACTGACTGAACTGATATTGTGCTAAACTCTCTCTCTCTCTCTCTCTCCAGTGTTCTGTCGTCTCTCTGGCTTTCGTCTCTTACCCACTCACTCTTCGTCTTTCTCCGCCTACTACTCCTAGCCTATACAATGAGCAGAAAAGAAAACTAACAGGAAAGAGAGAGAGAGAGATAGAGGTACAAGCTCGAATCTCTTCTTTTACAAGTTACGTTATTAGGAAGACTCTTAGTTACTGTCTGCTGAGAGAATATCTGCAACGGAATGGAATGGAGCAGAGAGGATAGTGACATTGCATAAGTAGAGTTCGCTCTAACTGCTTCTCTTACCTAAACTCAAATGCAGGCAAAGCTGTGGGCCTATAATGTTTCTCCCATTATATATTAGTGTACTTTTAGTGCTCTGTGTAAATGTGCAGATATAGTCAGACTCTTCACTGAATCAGCATCGCTCGTGTTCCCCATATAGAAAATAAAACAAGACTTTGTGCACTCTGCCATCCTATTCTTTCCCCAATCTAACTTTTACTCAGTAAAACGCCAATATCATTTCTTTGTCCTCCAAGTCCTTTAGATACAGCCTCTAGTCTGTAGTCTAGATCTTCCTTTCAGTGTACTTTCAGTATTACGACTCCCCCTACTGAATGCTTACAGGCATTGTAGCACCCTACAATAACAGCTCTAATGTCTATATATAGTTAGGACTGTCTGCTGACACAGCCCTACCCCCATATCCTATAATTGTGCATTTTATTGAATTTTAGAGTTTGCAAAATGTAAAATGCTACAGACCTTAAACATCCTTTTTCATTTATGTTTTTTCTTCGAAAAACTGAATCCTGGGATACCATAATTTTATGCTGCTATAATCTGAATGTATGTACATACGAGTACATTCAGCGTGAAAAATGTGAAATTTGCAAGAGCACTACATTTATATAACGGCGTTCATTCGAAAAAAACAATGTAAGCTTTTATGTTTCCACTTTACTAAGATTTCTGTTCCGAGCGATTAAAGAATCCAAGGAATATTATTTGTACTAGAGGAAAAAATACATTTATGGATTCCCTAGTATTTTCGTCTGATATTTCATATTCTCTTTGAAAGGTGGGTAGTGATGTTGACTGTTAAATAAATTGAAGGACATAATTTCGTATTCAGTGATGTTTTAGTTTGAGAATTGACGTTGAGAAGCATTTAGGGAGTGGGGCAAGACACGAGACTTTGTTTCTGCTAGCACAAGGTAATGGGATGGCAGAACTGGAAAAGATTCTAGTGAATGGTTTTGTTTATGTGAAAGTAAGTGTTCGTATTGGCGTTTTATTTTGAGTCGACTGTTTATCAGCGTCTCAGAGGAAATCGTAGGATAGTTAGAAAATGTGAAGTCTGATTAGAGAATCTTCACACATAGTTATGCGAGTGTTGTTGTGCTGTTGTTTGCCTGTGCGACTCTGCTTTCGGAAAAGCTGCTGTTGCAATGCTGGAAAGAGAGAGAGCCGAGTGCAGGGCAGGTCGGCAGAGATCAGTTCAGACGAGTTCAGCAAAGTCTGCGGCTTCATCGACAAGGGACTCGGATATACAGCTCCTCGTTACGAGCACCAGCTCAATTTTTCTCAGCTTTTCCCTTGACACACGAAACGAGCTAAAGCAGAATTTCCTCTTCACAGCAAAAGTATTAAGCGTATAAGAAGACAGCTAAGCACTGCATGGAATTCTGCTCAGTTAGTGCAGAGATCTTGAAACAGTCTTCTCGTCAAGAAAAAAATCAACAAATGGATGAACGATGCGAATATGTTACCGGCAGCCCGCACGGAGAACCTACAGGGGGAGCAAATACAAAAGAGTGGATTGAATGAAAGACTAACCGAGTCCGGCAAGAAAAAGAGAAAGCAGAGAAAGACTAGAAATCAGAGTTATAACAGCGGAGTCTCCCTCAAGTCTTTGAGTGAGACGCAAGGGTCAACACTCGACCTCTACAAGAAGTCAGAAAAATAGAACAGGATTTATCAGCGGCTGCAGACATTTTTGAAGCTGACAACCTGCATGCAGTAAACAGTGTAGTAGGTACTTTGAGAGAACCGATCTTTAGTAATACGTTGTCTGCAAGTAATTTCATATACAATTGTACGTGTGTTGAGAGTGTACCTACTCGGACCTAATGCAACTATCGTACTGTTATGTAATCGATGTTAAGGGTTGTTGTTTGGTGGAAGTATTCTCTTATTTCTCATTCAAACGACCGTTGAGGCCGACAACGACGACTCGGCGGGACAAAAATGAGCCAACTTGGAGATAAAACATTCCAAAAGATCGCTTAACACTTTACGTCCTAAAATGAGATTTAGACGAAAACTTCTTAACGATTCCAACTTAAGAACATAAATTCACAGATAGTTTCTTCATTTTTCCTCGTACTTTCCCTTTTATCATATGTTCCTCTAGTTCTACGCTTTCCAACAATATAGGTATGTTCACTCCACACGTCTGTCTACTAGAATAGCTATGTACTCGTTTGAGTCTGTTCCACTCTCAAGACTCCCCTTTGACGAAATCAACAATGAGAACGGCTACCTTCCCAAAACCTCAACAAAATCCCATTCTCACTAATTACTACGGAAGTTCCTACCACTGCATCAGCTTTAAAGCAATTCACCGCTCTGGAAATAGCGCATATATAGTAACTTTAAAGTTACTCGCCCGTCTTGGCCCCACCTCCCACTTCTGAAGGTCTGTGAATTTGTTCCACATGCAAAAGGCTGTGTACTGTAAGTATTTACGGATAAACGCATACGTTAATTGTGTGTCACTTAATTGACACACCTTTTGGTTTGGAACCTTTGGATTTATTTTCAAGGAAATTATTTTCACTTTAACCTTAACCATTCGAATATTGCCTTGACAAGAATAACGTCCATGTTGTTCACCTTCAGCAGGGAATGATGTATGTTTACATACAGTAGGAATGAACTAGATGCCGTATGTGCTCTTCATATTATATATCCGAGCATTCATGGAGTAGTGGTTGCTGCATTAAAGCAATGAGATAAGAAGGAGGTTAGAGCCCAAAGTTCTTTTCCTTGGCTTATTCTTGAATGTAAAGCCGGCTCACTGCCAATTTCAACGACTTCCGTCCAACGATAACATTTCAGTCACTGAACATGCGCTCCCCTTCTTTTCAACTTACTCCAGACTTTCTCCTCGCTCCTTTCTCCATGGTGCATACGAGTGTGTAGTGTTGTAGTAGCTAGGTATTGTGCTGTGGTATGGTATCCATATTTCTACTCTCCAGTCGGCACACCACATACACACTCGCGCCAGACACGAGATTCGTTGCGAGAGAAAGTCAGTCAGTCAGACTTTAGCTCATAAAATCCATCAGGATGATTGTAGCTGGTAGACGAGAAGACGAGAAGAGTCATTTCATCATTTATGCAATTATTGCCAAGTATTTAGCAGAGTACGTCCGCCTTCTGTTTTTTCCACATCATTCTCTGAATTTTTTATATATTGCTTCTTGTAAACTCATTTAATTGAGCTCTTCATGCTACCTTTTTGACAATGAGTTGTAGGTAGTCTGCTCTCACAGTGAAAGAAATTTACGGTACCGTGGTGTGGTGCGTATGTGCAAGTCACATTTTTAGAAGTCTGCGTATTGGTGTCCATGAATGTATTATGCAGGGAACTCCTCTTCCTATGTACACTATCTCACATATGATGTTCTTTTCTGTGACTCTTGTAATCAATAGACACACCTTAGTCTAGAAATTCAAGTCAAGATTAAAATAATTCTTCCGTGTTCTTCCAGCGTTACCTTATTATTTGCATTCGGATTATCTGCAATCCAGTGTTCAGCACCAAACCTCCTCTTTTTTAATCTGTGAGAAGAACAACTTAATGTTCTCGTGCTCAAAGTGCGTTAGTAATCGCTTACATAGACTGAGATATTGGAAATACTCGATGTCAAGATTTAAAAAATCATTTTGATAAGATTCTCACGGAAGAATACATAGAAAACTAATTTACTCATCGTGATCTTGAATAAGAAGAGATAGACATATTTACCATAGTTTAGAGATTGTGTATGCTGAAAGTCATTGTATCCATTCAAAATACAGCTTCTGTGAATAGGATACAATGTGAAGGGAAATTTTGACATTAGACATTCAAGTTCAGAGATCATTCACATTAAAGAATGGAAAAATTTCATGCTAACTTTCAAAATGAGCAATGAATTGGGCCGTTTTACATTTACATTGTGAAGAAAAGAGATTCTCGTGTAAGTGTGGCAGTTCTGAGAAATGCAAGTCGCAAGAAAATAATGAACGAGAAAAAAGGAGAAAGAGTCTTGGGGCCTGACAAGGACAATATTTATTGGGAAATGTGCAATGAATCGTATGGTCATTAAGATAAAAAAGAAATCAGAAGAAAGGAACAATAACGGTTGACTCATTCAACTGATTGTGCTGACTTGAAAGAATGGCGGAGGCTGTAAAGTCAGTTGAGGTCTACTTACAGTGTAAATCGGAAACTTTGGAATTTAATTATGTAACACAGAAATCAATTTGTCTGTTAACTTGCCTGCGCAAGCAAACCTATAAATGACAGCCTTTAACGTACTAACCTGCTGACTATCCAACTTATTAGTGAAACTACAAAAATTCAAGCATCGTAAACATCATTGGGGGAATTCAGTTCCAATCAATAAATATTAAAAGCTTTTGTCAACAGTAAGTCCTAACGACAACCGAACAGCCCCTGAAATTAAATCGCAATATTATGCATGCATATTTATGTATTGTGGTATCTAAATTCATCCTTTTGACTGTAAACTTCCTTAATAAACCATTACAAACGGATTTAACCAAGCTGCAAAGTCCACAGATAACATTTGAATGCATAATCGGAAGAATTTGCAACCTTGATTATAAAGGTATTCAAAATATTGTTTTATGTGGGATTCCTTCCCAGACACCTTTGTTTAAACATTTTCGCATTATGTGAGCAGAGCTAACTAAAACTTACGAGTAACACTAAATTGCTGGGAGAACATTACGAACCCGTATGCAATACACACCTAAATATTATCCGTTTACTTAAATTCTCTGACTCGCATTGGTGACGAACTTTTCCTATGATAGTTATCGTGGTCCGTGCGCCGTGCCCAGTCTTGACTGGTGAAGGTGAAGGAAGTACAGCATTCGTTGCATTTTGCGATTGAGTAAAGTGGCTGATCATGAATCGAATGTGACATGATGCAAAGCAACAACAATTCACACAATATATTCTGCGGTGCACAGACTTATACGTACTATATAGGATATATGTATGTATATCATAGTGAGTGTGATTTGCTGCTATTTTCTGTCCCATTCTACAAGATATTGGGTTTTCTCGTGCACTGAATTGGCTGGTGTTGCGCTTCGCTCTTCCGTGCTCTTCTTGCGCGGACAAAGTATAGAACCGTGTGTTCTCTTTAAATTCCATTGGAAAGGTCTTTTTCATTTCGAAACACTCTTGACATTTAATTATTTCCAAACTATTAATCATCAACCTATACAATGCGATATGAAAGCATCCATCAAAATCATAGCTTTTACGCAGCTCTGTCCTCGCCTCTGCTTTACTACTACACGTAAACGTACAGCACGTAAAATTGGCATAGGTGGCTGCAGCAGCGTGTTGTTCAGCACGCTAGAGTCGGGAAACTTTGAAATAGAAAGGAAAGAGAAAGTCTTGCACCACTACCCACTCTAACCATACAAAACTAAATAAAGAACTGGTTTCGACTCGAGTACTACGTGCACTATATTTCTCCACTCCATATAATTTCTATACTACTATATCTGTATATCCTATGTTATTTTCTCAAATGCATGGTTTGACTTCACTGTCTGAAATATTTTCATGTGCCAAACGCTTTTAATGCATCCGAGTTGCCTTTGGATTTACAGTACAGCAGGTTCCACTGATCCTTTACATACTATTCTATAAGGAAAATGTAGTACTTCATAATTTCTACATGTTGAGCGGATGAGCAACCATACACTTGGCTTTACTTTATGGCTTCTTTACGATGCTTATAACAAGGAATGAAGAACTATACACTTATATATGTACATAAATGTAGAATAGATAAAATTTTCGTGCAGAAACGCTGACAGTCAAGTGCCTGGTCTCAATTCATTCCCACAGTCCCCCGATACAGTTTCCTCGTTAATAAATACCAAGGGAGTTGAAAAACCTGATTATCTCGGCGTGTAGCATTTACACAGGAACCATTTAATTTAGTCTTTAATTAGAAAGGATCATCTCGAATTATTTGTAATGGTTGGAAAAATTTCCCGGAGGTTGCCCCACTATCTTGTTGTACATTGAAGGATAGCATGACGTGAGTAATCCATAAAAGCAAAAAAAAAAGTTCACCAATCATTCCTACTTTTCATAACACATGAGCAAATACGGATGGCTGGTGTGCAGGTAGAGCCATGGAACACAAAGGAAGACGTGTATGTACACTTTGTATGTAGTAGGCGAATATTTCAATAGAATCGAGTAAAACACTTCATTCATGAACGTTGGACAGGATGAAAGCGAGGAGTACACAAACCATCAGGGCAAGATAAAGTTTATACAAGTTTTCTTGGCTGGTGCAGTGCGCGTTCTTAGTTAATGTGGATGGTAGAAGAGGGAAAGAAAGCGGGAGCGACACCAACACCTGTACTCGACGCAAAAAGAATGTGTACGAGGTACTAGAATGAAGTACACTTACTACAAGGGACTCGTAAAAATCCAAACTTTCTCAACTCATTATTCGTAAGAGATAAAAGTTCAGTTTGACATTAGCATAACTACCTCATTTAAATCAGGATCTAGTGTGCCAAGGAGGAAAGTTGGGAAAAAGTGCTATAAGAAAAATTAGGCGATAAAGCCACTGATAGCTATTGCATGTGTAATGCTCGCTGACTTGCTTACTTAACTAAGTATTAACCCTATATATGCGCTAGATGTATGCGGCTGTGTGCTCTCAGGAGCATTCACCACACGGTGCACTTTCACTATACACAAAACACTCACAACAGACTATATACTTACATAGTACTACATATAGGGAAGCAAGGAAGCGTATACTAGGCGACTGTGCTAAAGATTTGTTTGGGCGACGGAAAACATGAGACCTCACCTCTGCTTAACCACAAGACAGCAATCACTACGGAATTTATCCCTCGTCTTCTCTTGTCGTCTATAACTTTTCTAATAATCTTCCTGTGCTCTCCCGCTGCCTCTCGCCACTATCAATTTCCTAAAGATACACTCTCTCAGAGCACAGCGCATCTTGGAGTGGGAATTAAACCGTGAGCCTCACTTTGTCAAAACGTGTCACACCAAAGCAGGATTAGACAAGCACAAAGAAGCGCTGACAAAATTGCAATGTGATTCGCCAAAAAACCAAGAAATTCCAATTACGATACACATCACAATGAATTCATATATATCTGCAGATTCGGTGAACTGAATGAGACGAAGCTGTACAACTGCCTAATCAGTATACTTAATATACTTACGTATATCAAACAATAAGTCGTTCTGTAAACAGACGTTGGCTTATATGCGGTTCATCCTTACGTAATAATCGACCGCAGTGTAATCTTCCATAGGATGTAGCATTGTGTCTCTACCGGAAGAAGGAGGCTGGGTTTTGTTGTAGTGTTGGCCGCAGGCAGTGGACCACCTCTCCGGTCTCCAGACAGACACTCCGCGCCTTATCACTGGAGGATACTAAAATATGTAAAATTACGAATATTTGCCTCTTACACATATGATGAGTTGCTCCTTGAGCTACCTTTAGAAATATCCAAGAGTTCAAATTACACTCACACAATGAAGTTGCTTTTGTTTTATAAAGAAAATGAAACGAAGAAATAAAATTTCCCAAATATATCTTCATATGGGGAAAAGAAAAAATCAATACAATATTATGAAGTTTCCACGAATATGCAACTACCTCAAAAATGAGAAATGAAGTTAAAATTTAGAACAGAAATTTTTGTATGTATTGTGGAGGTTTTAATTAGATTGCAATCCCTGTGTAACCTTGCTGTACCTGTCTCATTTCCTATCCATAACCCATAAACACCACTCTAAATAAGAATTTCCATCCTTGAAAATCTACATAAGTAGTTTTATTTTCTACTCGATTTACAAATTAAAAAGACTGAAGTGAATATAATTGAGCCAATCAATTTAGTGGGATTATGTAGTCTCAAAATCATATACAATCATGGTTTCGAATGATATATAATGGATGGCAAATTATTATTTAGAACTGTAAAATATTTCATGTATTCATTGGTAGTAAAAGAAAGTGTGGTAAAAATCATAAATCCTTATTAACAGTTTCTAACAAAGTATTACCACATCTTCTGCACCGGGTGCCTAGGAATTCTGACAAAATCAACATGTAGTGCTGCAGAGTTTGCGAAGCAAAAAAGCAATTAAAACGGAAACCGTGTGGACTTACGTTTTAGAATTTTTTGCAAGCCAGAAATAAAAACAGCCTCGAGTGTTATTAACTGGAACCTTGTGCTTTATACAGACACTGAGGTCTTAGATTTGAAGCCATAATTGCATTAATCCTCAATGTACACGTGAAGGGGAGAAAATTTCAAGAAAGTTAGTACCACAAGTACGCAGCATAAAGAAACATGTTTTTTTTAGTTGGACTGGTGCAAAAAAATGAAGCAAGATCAAATCTTAAATGACTTAAGGCAAGATATTTATATAACTAAGTAACTTGTTTCTCTACAGATCGCATCACATTTCATGGGATGGACCAAGTTAACCTAATTCACCAGTTAAGCTGCTACCTTTAATCCGAGCACCAGCACTTTTCCGATGCACGGAAAATATATTTATCATTTTGGTGGGTAGTGCATTTGGGTAGTGCGAGGATCTGAAGTGTCACACAACAACAAAAGCAACCAGACGAAACATGAAACAGCGTAGGTAGGTGAAAGGTTAACTTGAAGTTCGATAAGAGTAGGTCGGTGAGTCTTTTGCAGCGCGTCTACATGAAAGCAGCTTGAATTTGTAGTGGAAAGAAATGTGCTCACACACACACAGAGAGTGATCTATAGAATCTGCAGAAATATATAGATGCATAGAGATGGGTCGGTGGGTCTGCCTGTGCGAGTTAGTGTGGCGCTAAAAGAATGAGAAGCATTTTTTCCCTTCTCTGTTCCTTTCTTTGTGCAATCAAAAAAAGAGAGACTTTATTTAGCTTCAGCCTTTGCCTTTCTCCGTGCCTTTCGCTTTCTCTTCAATCCTATACCAGAGCAGTCTTTCCATTTACTTTTGACCATTTCAAGCCCAGATGTTTCCCTGTGATTTATGAAACGGAACAAAGTGGCACTGCGGGCGAACGAATTGTGCGAAATCGGCCACTACTCGGCTCTGTATCTACATCCCTCCGGCACGCCGTGCCCCAATCATCATCATCATTAACACATTATCGCTCATCAGGCCGCCTCTCCATAATGATTTGTCTTTTTTCACATTTCGCCCTAGTACACTCTCTCCTACATACTTCTGCATGTAATATTACATGATGTACTAATGATACGACCACCGTCACACCAGCTATCGCATGCTCCAATAGAGCAATGGTCTGGTTGTCGAGAATTCTTCGAATTAGTAGTACGAATGTCGCAGGGCACGTTTTTATGTCATGTAAGATATCACGTCAATTATTAATAATGGAGCGCTCGATATTTATCAGGTTTTATGGCTGGCCTATAATAATAATTGAGCGAATAGTAGGTACTACATGTAGTACAGATCTATGCCCATGACCACCCAAGGGCATTCTAATCAACATGAGATCCCCTTTGAGTGCGTTCTGTCTGAAATGAAAATATCGACTACATCGTACATTATTATCGCCTCGAATTCTCACCGCCTTAATCAAACAGTTAAGGGAAAGATTCCTCTGGGCATATTTTACCTCTCAAGAATCGACTGAACTGAACTCAAGTATCATCTCATAAATTAAAGGGAAAAGGTGGAACGACCCTTCATCTACAAATTCAAACCAATGCCCTCATTTGTAAATATGAAGAAGCCTGCGTAAAAAGGGTGACGGAATGAGCTACCATATGTGCTTACATTATACATAGCCAAGTACAGCAACCTAATAAGCGAGCAGCTTGTCAAAAGATCCAGAGATTTTATTGAGAGATTCTCGATTTCCTTCTTCTCTGAAAGTTATGAAGCAGACGACAGACCGAGATAGGAATCATTAGGATTTTTGTTCTCAGACGCTTTCACTGGTGTCATTTATATTTGTGTCACGCCATCTCCACTAAAGATTAGATATACGCGATTATTCGTAATGAATGACATCGACGACAGAGCCACTTAATCGTAATTCATGGAGACACCCTGACAGCGTTATAAATAGAAATCGAGTTAGTGGAATGCGAATACTTTTAAGATGCCCAAGTCAAAGATCTTTTGGCCATTTCTGAGTCGTCAGATGTAAATTGAAGTGATTTCGAAAGAAGGAATACTACCAGACCATTCTAATGAAATATCAGAACTGAAAGAGAATATTTATCAAGGAGATTGGAAATTTGGCTCAATTCATGTGATCTTTATAGCATGAGTAATTCGGGATACACAAGTAGCTTTTTCAATTTAACAGCGGAATGGAATCTAATGCAGATAATTTACTTTTTCTTGGAATGTAAAATAACCGCATTCAAGCCGCTCTAACCCTTTCTTCAGCCTATTCAAGTGATACGCATGGTGCGTAAAATTGGAAAGCGATGCTTAGAAAACTTTGTGGACTTTAAAAGTAAATTGTCGGTACGATTGATATTTATTCTCGGTGCGTTCGTTTTTTCTAATCGCATCCATTTTTTATGCGTAGATTAATATTTGCAGCATTTTTGAAGTGAAAAGCAATCTTAAATATGTCATACATGTATTAGACCATTTTGTATCTGTACTTGAATTTTTTTCAGGACGACAATATTTTTTTAATTATTTTTCAGAATTGAACTGGCCACCACTTTAGTTAACTGATGCTCACTACGTGCACTTATAGTGTAATATAAGTATAATGAAGATATAATATGTAGTATGCATATATAGTTCGATAAACCTGTCCTGTTGCAGTGCTTTGCCATTTGTGATTGTAGATGCAGGAGAAGGCGCAGAATGTTGTATTTTTCGCAGAAAGAGAAAATGCGATAAGGGGAAGCACGAATTCAGAGTCGAAAAGGAAATTCAAAGTATAAAGTGAAGTAGATTGGAGTCATTCTTGCATTTCCTATCATTTCGAGGGCTCCATTTTTTATCCTGACACTCGAGTCATCATTTGATCATCAGATTGCAAAATTTCCAATTTCCACACACAAAGTTCTTGTGACAAAGAGAGTAAAGGAGATGAGACTGTTCTCTTGTCGTAGTAAAGCAGAGATGCATGCATGGCTAGCAAGCAAGCAATGAATAGAGAGAGAATGTGAGTGTACGTACATTGGATATCTGTCTATCTGTGTTGGAATCGACGTACTACAGTGAGAACGGTACAGTGACTGGAAAGAAGAAGAAGAGAAATAGAGGAAAGACAAATCAGTCAGTGAAGGGAGATGAAAAAAAAAATAGCGGGGAAAGTAAAATCTGTTCTATGCCTAACTGTATATCGACGTTTGGCGGATTAGAAAAGTACATGGGAAACCTGTGTAAGAAGAAGGGCAGACTCAATTCCCTCTCTCTATTACGAATCCTCAATTGAAACTTAAGCACACATACACTCACACTACAAATGCGTTTAGTGAAAGTTGAATTTTATACTTTCTCCGTAGTAACTACGAGCAGTATTCCACCCTTTCCCTTGCTGCCTCTTCTATATATACTAAATGGATTTACTTAAGCTTTCACAGTTTTTCTGTCTCCTTTCGCCATTAGTTCTTCTTTCAGCTTATGGCTTGAGTGTATCGACAGTCCAACTCCATTGTCCATAAAGAGAGTTATTGGTGAAATCACTTTGGTTGGGGAATGGCTGCAGACAGGCGGACACACTAATGTGCTTAAGAGTAGACAGTGTGGATTGGATGGGCGTCTGCGAGGAATATAAATTCTATGTAAATACACTCACTCACCATCACTACAAAACGCACTGACGGAGTGCAAACAACCTTTTAGGAAAAGTAGTCAGGCAGGTGGTCCGTTGTGTCTGTATGCAAATGTAGCTAATGTGCGGCTCATCCCAAATCTCCACTTAGAAAGTCATTAGACATTTTCCTTAGAAGAAGACACATGTACGCTGTGGAAAAATTGCCTGATCTCAACAAAGTGCTTCATATAAGTTACCATGTGTTTTCTTCCCTTGTCTCTACCATACTATTAGATAATGTTTTGCCGCCAAAGTAGAAAAGATACTCCAAACTCCACTTCTGCTCACTGCTATCAATAGGAAAATGTTTTACCTACCTTTCGTTTGTTTATCCTTGTTTACTTTGTTAGAAGTTCGTACCAGGAGCACCAGCTAATCGCGTTTAGTAAATATTCTTCGCTTTCTCCCGTAGTTGATAATCCACTCAAAGTGAATTTCTATTTATATACATCGACTGAACGGATCTACAATTGATAAGTTTCCATTATAGCTTAGGTAAAGTATCAATTCGTGATTCAGTTATCCTATCATGCTGTAGTTAAATAAGATTAGAATGTTTGAACAACGACTTGTGACAAAATTTTAGAGCTAACTTTCGTTGAATGTACATTTCTTGAGTAAAGCTGTACAAAATCTTGAGGTTAAGTTACTCAAATACTGATAACTAACTTCCGCTTTATTTTGAGTCTTAAAATCTTTTTTAACTTTAATTGGAATTAATATTTTTCTGCTAAAAAACTTCTGTCTAATTATATGAACATAAGTTACTCAAATACCGATAACTAACTTCCGCTTTATTTTGAGTCTTAAAATCTTTTTTAACTTTAATTGGAATTAATATTTTTCTGCTAAAAAACTTCTGTCTAATTATATGAACGGAATTATGTATAAAACATTAATGTTACTAATTATCTTTAGAAAAAATCTTTGCGCATCTGTAGACACACTTTCAAATGAATCTAGCAATTATGATATTAAGATAATGGTCTTTTTGTATATGTTCATCCTATTATTCATTTTATTAAATGGATAAGTAAATTGAAGGAACTTAAAGGAAAGGAGATGAAGAATGACGAGTTCGTGGAACATCTAAAACGTTTCCTAGAAAGCAAATGAATGTCATTTGTAAAAGTTTGTGCGGCACTTTGAGAGCGCGAGCGTATTTGTGAAGGATTGTGTCAGAATTGGACAAGCGTCTAATATGATGTTCAGACACATACATCCATAAAGTAAGATTCGATCCACCGTAAAGCTTCTCCATAACCCGATGCAAGTACGTCTCTCTGGCTGCATCCAATTCCTTTTTTATTCATAAGAAAAATGTATTTATATGCCGTGGCTGGTTTACTAGTTCCCTGGTTAGTTGAACAGATTGAAAAGGCAGAGGCAGACAATCTTCTCTCTCTTTTTCCAATGACGATACTTACTTACACAGTAGTATTACTTATTGTTAGTACGGAGGAAAGGTTAGGTCCAGGTACTTACCACACAAAATAGGATAAAAGACAAAACGGTGACTTTACTCTTTTGGTAAGTGAAACCGTGAAACCATTCTGTATCGAATTGCTATCCTAAAGTGACGAGAACACAAAATTCCATCGAGTCAAGCAACTCGCAATCCAGTCAACGTATTTTGTCCTTTCCAACTCTGCCCAATGATTTTTATAACCTTATGTATTTATTTATATTTTAGTGACCCAATGCTAATTTACATTGGATCTGCAATTTATCAGGAACAACGCCCTAAGGTGTGTACCGTGTTATGTCGGTTACGTGGGGTTTGCTTTCTTTGCGGTGTGCGTCAGCTAAATCATAGGCTACAGATATTCAACCATTGGTAAAATCCACAATACGATACAAAAAGTGATGTTCTTAAGTGGACTAAACATAAAAATTTCCGTGCAATCCTTCCTCCACAGAATAACAGCATCTTGACATGAAGAAAGCAGCAAAGGGATACATATTGAGGGTACCCTACCTCTCGCATCCAACATCCCTCCAGCTTCCATGTGTGTAGGTACTTATTCACCATGAGTAGGAACAGACAAGACAGCCTTTGAGAAGATTCTGAAGATGGTGGCGTTATTACGTAACTGAATGTCTTTGTTTCTATGGTCTATGTATTAGTAGGTCTTGAAATACTACATAGTCGTTGTTGTAATTCGGGAGCGAGTGTAATTTTTGCAAAGACTTCGGATGGAGCTCACATAAAACAGCAGAGGGAATACATATTGGAGTAAATGATTTCTTATGATAAAAATTGTCATCTCTACCTTCCCACTTAATGTATGTATGGATATACATTCTACTTCTTAAAGTATGTACATTTACAACAAGCACTTTAGGAAACGGAGGACTTAGCATTGCTACCACCAGTAAAAGACTACTTTTAGTGGTAGTAGTAGGACAGCACAGAGATATGTCAGCCCACTTTTCTAAACTTGACTTTCATATTAAATATCATCGTTGTCTCATTTCTCACAAGCGTTGAGCCAAGTCATTCGTTGCAGTGGAGATTCCAAGAGGAGAAAAATCTCCACTAATATTCTCAGTGAAAGAATGAATATTTCTTATTGCAAGATAAAGACAATTCTTATAATGTCTCGATTTTGATATTCCCTATCCGCACAAATAGTTGGGATATTTTCCTCCTATGCATTTGTCTAAAAGGAATTCATCCAACTCTATGATTGCACTGTGACACACATCGAGCAATTCCATCTCTCTGGGTCCTAAACAAAATCACAAAACTTTTCATATTTCCCTGTAGTCAAACTACCAGCAAATTTTTCCTTCTCTCTCTCTCTCTCTTTCCGTGCTTCACTGAAGGGCTTAGAAAACGTTTACGCCACATTAATGTGTAGTTTCATTTTTATTTTTTTCCTTGCTTGTCTCATTGTGTCACTATCACAGTGCTCCTTGTCTGTGGGCTGATGCGTAATGTACTATTTGTACTTTTGCATTTTATTTATTTGTAGCACAAGACGTGATACATGAGTGAAGGCATTCTCCCTTTTATTTCCTCTATTAAATTAATCCTTGAGTTTCTTCTGTGTAAGCCCCTACTTTCTATTATTGTTTCCATGAAGTCGGTTTTCTCCTTGAATACCAAAGTCTGCAGCTGTAACAGGCAATCCAGGACACTATAGGCTTCTCACAAGACAAAAGATTCAAAAAGAAAAATTCGCGCAGCTCATCCACACACACAAAGTATTACAATCTCCTCAGCCGTCCTTCGTGTATAATTCTTTATTTAGATATGTTTCAGCCAATCCTATCTCGTTGAGATACGTTCAACAATTCGTCCGTTTGTGGTAGAATGCTTAAATGGTGATTTCAGTTCTCGCATTTCATAAGAAAGGACATGAAAATCGATAGAACAGTGTGCAAGGCCTGAAAGCTTGCAAAATAAAAATCTTCTCTTTTTAAACAGAAACGAAGCAACAATTTATACATTGAAAGTGTGATCCAAAGATTACGCGTTAATTAAAATGCCGTACAATCTTAACGTAGGTACCTACTACACTGAACTCCAACATTTTAAATCTGTGACATTTGTACGATTGCTTTGAGAATTCTTGAATTAATTTAGTCCTATTTATTTACATTTACTACAAAACGTATTCACATCAAGATTTTGAAAGAGTCGGCCTACTTCAATGGAATACAAAATTTGGCAACCGCTATCATTATGTGAAGTAGAAAGTATCTTGTAAAGATATGATTAACTTCGGATTAAGAAAACCGGGTGATTCAAAATAAGGATAAGGCCAATTATGTAATTATATAATCAGCTAAATGAGCATGAGCGTTTATTCCAAATAATTTAGAAGGTCCCCAAGGATTATTTGAGAATCTTCAATCCTACTGTAACATTAATTCACCGTATTATACAAATTGTACATATTATGACCTTTACCCTTCCCCTGTAGGAATGGAGGAGATGCGTATGTTCATGCAGCCAAAGTGTTACGTTTAATATGCATGTGGAAAGTTAGTGCAGTGGATGTTAGTAGTTGGTGAATTGGACAAGACGGAGCTAGCGGAGCTGTGCTACTACATACAGACTGTTGTAAAACACGCTTAGTCCTCTTTAACTGACAACGCAATGAGATAACAGAACAGTGCATGTAGAGAAACTCGAGTGAAATCTGCAGTGAGTGAGGATGGTGAGGAACAGAGAGGAAGGACATGCAATGTGATGCTGCTGTGTTCTTCTTCGGTAACTTTTGTAAAATTTCCATTTCCCTTTCATTTCGTTGCGTGTTTGTGTTGGTGGGAGAGGAGAATTGTGTTGAGTTGGTTGGGCAGACTGATGTGAGTTATTTTATGTTTACCTACCTACCTACCCACAACCAGCTCTTCATGCCTCACTCAGTCAACCAACACAAACTACGTACTACTACAGATACTACATACATACTACAAGTAGACAAATAGGGATCTCTAGGCACTACAGAAGCGTGTAGTATCTATGTGTACGATGATGCTCGACTGTAGTAGAGACATCCATAGGAGGAGCAATAAGAGAAGTGAATAGAGTGCACATTATGTTCGTGTGGTTAATATACATACATACATGTATAATCTAGCCCTGGCTGCCTACCCACCTTCATTTCCCCGTCACACATATGTATGTATGTATGTACATAGAAACGGTGTGTATGTAGTAGGCAGTGCTGCTGCTGAATGGTTGAGGCGAGCACAACTATTGTAACAGACATTGTGTTGTTTCCTATATTTTTCTCTGTCTTGACTTGTCTAGCCATTGGAGCGTGTGATGAACTCAACTTTCTCCACCGTATTCCCTTTGTTCTTTTCCGTAGTTGTACTTCTATGATGTGCCGTGGTATGCTACGTGGGCACAACTCACAATTAGATTTTTTTCTATAGATATCAAACTGAATATCTTCACGTAGTAGTAGTCTCCGCATTCGCTGGCTCGTCTCTCTCTCTCTCTCTCTATACTCACAATGAAGATATACATATATATTATGTACCTATATAATATAGGGATATAGTGTGTGTGAGTGTGTACGGGGACGTTGTTTGCTATGAATGCTATGTGAGTAAGTAGCGCATACTTGTGCTGTGTAATCGAGTTTAGTTTCAACTTATCCGCTACCTACTCAGGCTCTGTATATATGTATGTACATACTTACTAGAACTATGTGGCTGCGAACATGAAATTCTTCAGCATCCTAATGCATGCAGCAACACAGCCAGTGAGCAATATAAATACATAGTTTATATATAATGTAGATAGCTAGTCATTTATGTGCTCGACTTATTTAAAGGCTTCAAGGTAGAGAGGCTGTAGGTTTTAAATTGAATGGCTTACACGCTTCGTGAGCCACCTCTTTCCTTCTTCATTCCCTTTGTGCATGTGAGAGCTCATCAAAACAGCTGGTAGAGAAATCAACGAATCGAGAAACAAGAAATATCCTTTTTACTATTTGTGTATCTACATTTATGCATTCTCCCTTTGTGTAATCTTCACAGTGGTACAATGAGTACATCAAGAAGAACGCGACAGAGTAAAGAAGACAATGCAAAACTTTTCCCCCAGAACGTTTCTTTTTGACTTTGGATTATTTTCTTGTTTAAGTATATATTATTATTTATTTTATTATTATGGTTTGTCCTACTGTAGACTGTAGCCTGCTTCACTGCAGTTCATTTGACACAAACATTTTCTACACGGCCAATTCAAATGTATACGGTTTTTATTAGACATAAGAAGTCACTTTCTTTTGTTTCATTTAACTTTAATAAACATTAAATATTTGTTCAGGTTGATTCAAGAGGACACTTTCATTCTTCAAACCTATCGAAACGGAATGAAAAGATGTTCAAACAAAGTTTGATTTTTCGAGTAGGTTCGCTCTGTCAGTTGTAAGTAGCTACGTATGTGGGTCACATGTACGTGTATGATTTTATACAAAAATTCTTAGTAGTAATAATATACATAGTCTCTTTTTATTGTTTTCTCGTTCGAATGTATCAAAAATCGAGAAAACATTCATAATATTAATAATAAATGTATTCCAAGAATATTTATTACGACATTCTAATTAATTTAATAGAAGTTGGATTTGTAATTCTGTGCAAGTTAATCAGAGTAATATGCATAGTAGCAGTGTGACTAATGGATGAATGGATATCTTCAGTCTTCAATATAATTTTACTGACTGTACGCGTATCCACTTTGTAGGAATAGTTTTCAAAGAAAGAACAATGCGTTGGATATTGGTTTATTAAACTTCCTAGCAATCTTGTAATGAAAAACTTTAACACAGAGTTTAAGTATTCTGAAGTATTTTGCAGAAAGGAACTTCATAGTTTTAGGAGGTCCAACTCAAAAGCAATCTAAAAGTTCCTAGTGAAATGCATCGTGAATTCTAAACCGCTTTAGAGAACAATTTTAGGATACCGAGCAGGTAAAAGTTATTATAATGCAAACACTTGTCCAAGGGTACGCAGTTTACTTTCCCAGTTTAAAATGGCTCATGTAAATACAGTTGTTTGTTATAGTGAATGCGTAGTAATGATCCCACATTATTTCTGCAGTGGAGAAATCAGCTGACCAATGAGGAAAATTACCCTAAGAGTATATGTACATTCAAAATTCAAGAGAAAAGCGTACTTAATTCCAAGCTTGAGGATTATTGGCAGCTTGAGCTTCGTATCAACACTCAAGATCAAATGATGACAGAAATTTGTATTGTAAATATTTGAGTGTGTGTACGTGAGAGAACCGTCGATCTGGGAACTTGTTCTGTGAATCACCAATATGTATTTAGGCTCCATATGGATGGAAGAAGGTACAACAACGTGTCAATGTAGATATGTATGCCCTCCGTGTCAGTAGTTGAAGTTGTGAAGTGGAATGGAGTGTAGACAGTAAAGAAGAGCCATTGCTAATAGTGGCATTGGTTGGGAACAAATAGCGTGGCAAGCAAAAGAATTGAAAGACAAAAAGAAGAAAGTCGGAGAAAGGATGGAATGCTAACTCAGTCGAAAGCTAAGCAAAAGAAAGTCTTGGAAAAAGTAGAGGCCACACCAGCCACACTCCTAAAAGTGAATAGACTCACTCAGGGTTCCCTTATTAATTTCATCAGTTAATTCCACTGACTGAGTGGGTGTCTGCTTATAGCCTATCGCTTTATATTACCTACTTGTACCACTTCAAGAATTTCTTTAATTTTTAATTTATCATGGAAATAAAAATTCGCTTCTCTAAGCACTGTCAAAAAAGCACGCGCTAATTAATTAGCGGAATTTTGCATTTCATTCTCCTACTAACTCATGTTACCATGCAATAAGGCTTCTCCACCAGATACTTCAAAATGTTGGTGGCACATTTGAATCGAGCTACAAGAATAAAAGTGTGGAGAAAGAAACCCTGACTAGGGTATTGTACTCTATAAGTAGAAGAGCACTGGAAAAGTGAGTGTAGTTGAATAGGCATTAGATTGTAGGCAGAAGTACGTGTAGATAGGAGACCAGAAGGGACAAGGGAAAATGTACGTTACTCAACTCATAAAATCGATTCGTTCCAGTCGGTCGGTCGTGTCGTAAGATTTGGATTGGATGGGCTGGCATCCCCTTCCAACAGATCCGATTGTACTTTTTGCCAAATGTTCAATTCAGACTTTGTGCGGCTATACTTACAAGGTCTCTGTGTAAAGACATGTTTACCGGTAGAGCACTCGATGAAGCTTTCCATGGGTTTTACTATACTAGCACGTAGAGAAATGTACACTATCTGCATGTCCATGGATGGAGAAGAAGAGAAAGCATGGACGAATGAATGTTTTCACCCAGAAAACTAAAGGAGGAAAGGGATACAATGAGAATGAGATTGTTGGATGTGCGACGACCATAGGAGCAATCCTAGAACGCTCCCACCATCATTTGTATATGTAATAGAGTAGAAACAGTGGAAATTCGACTGACTTTTAGTAGGTCGTCGTCACTTTGGTCCCTCTACAATATTCTTCCGTTTCAGCCAAAGAAGAAGAAAGAGAGGAAAAGACAAGACAAGTCAGCCAAGGCACTCTCACTTACTTCCCTACTTACTTACATGGCTCTAAATATGAAAGAAGAAACAAAGAAAGTGTACGGTGCTATGTGCACACTGCACCTTCTATAGAAACAAATGTGCTATACAGATATTGGAACAGAGGGACTGCACTCTTCATTTGACGTGACATGGGAAGTTAGCGAATGGAAGGGATAGACAACAGAAAATAACAGCAAAGAACACTCCTACTTCCCATTACATTACATTACACCGAATTACTTTGCCTTTCACAGTCATTGATTTACATGCACTCCATTTACATCGCATCACACACACAAATAGTAATACAGAGTTTACACAATAGCGACAAAGTACACACTCCTGTTCTCTCCATTCTTCCATTAAATTCAGACAGTTTTTATTTTCATTCCATCAATGTATTTGCATGTCCAGTCATTTCTACGCCACGCCTCTATTCTATATGTTTCAACGGAGAAAGCAAAGTCACATTGTGACGCGACGCGACTTAACCGCCACTGAATGACTCCGTAGCATCTACATTTCTAGGTATTACTATTTGTTCCACTTTGTCTGTGTGCAAATACACTTTATACTACACGTGTATGTAATAGGAATAGGAGCTGACGTGACAGCGAAAATAGTCATCGAAAAGTCGGCCTGAAGAACGACAATGTTAAAACAGATTTCACTCATGGGGGTTCCACGATCCGCTCTAAGGACCTGGCCATTTGTAAGCTCTAAGAGACTACCTACTTTTGCTCCACTTGTTTGGCCCTTACCTCCTTCAATATTCCCACGAATCTCTCAATTCGGCCAACTTTTGAGAAATTTCTCTGAAATTGTTAATAATTACAGTGTCCAAAATTTAATACGAGTAATCTCAGTATTTATACTCGTTTAGTGCGGTTTACTAAATACTAAGAACTTTGTACACCCAAATGAGGATAGGAACAGTAAAAGTTTTGACGTCAACTGAAGTATGTGATAATTTAATGACGCCCTCTTGTTTTTGTTGAATCGCGTATCCTTCCCGTTTATACGAAACTATTTTAAAACTGCAAACTTGTATCGTATGGTTGAAAATAACTTTTCAAGGCTGTACAATGTGGCCATAAAATAAAGAAAGAGCATGTCAGCACAACACAGCCAAATGTAGATACATTAAAATGGTACGGACATCATAAATGAGCAGAATAGACACATCATGGAGAATAGCCGTTTGGAAAACTATTTCACATGAGAGTCGGGAGTATAGGAAGAGAGTGGAGAAAGGAGAGAGAATGTGGATAGAAAGAGTGAAAATTTCTCCGGTAGAGTCTGGTCTGAAACTTCCAACTTTGATAACTCGATAATCTTATCTTTAGCATAGAGAAGAGGGGGAACACAATGGAGAGGATAGACATGTTTTCACTCCACAGTCAACTTTCGGCTCTATTTCATTCGCTTTCTTTGTAAACTCTCGACTCTTTATAATTTTGACAAGGGAGCAAAAGCCGAAGCGTAGAAACCCGCACCAGAACCAAGCAGAAAAAAACAGAGTGAATGAATGCCTAGTGTGGGTGAGATTTACTTTTTTTCTCTTATATTATTATAAAGACTACTGCGTATAGTGCAGGTTGACTTGAATGAAATAACTGAGTAGACGCCCTACATTATGTATGTTTCTCCCTTTCGCATAGGCTTCCATACTTCCATTGCTACTGTGTTGTATACACGGACTTATCTGTAAGTGTACACACGGAGCCCTACTCCGTCTTTTTCAAGAGGCACAGAATTTATTTATGTAAATATCAGCCTATCGTGCACAAGAGAATCCACTATGGGAACCGTCTATAAGCTTTCGGCATGTTTCAGACAGGTACTTTAGGTTTAACGGATATTAGCACGTAGTATTCGTTAACAACTATGGACTTAGAACTACTCCAGTCAAGTTGTATCCAATAAAAATGTACATAGCTGCACTATACACAATACACTAAACACGTAAATACAGAACAAAAATTGCGTTATTGTATTATTATTGCCGCCAGGCTAGGATAGATTATAAAATTTAATAATTAACTAGGTACCGTACACGTACGCAGTACTCAAAGTAATTCATATGAAAATTAGATTATTTCTTTTCATTTTCCTCTATAAGTATATGTGCATTAGTTGATATCTTATAAACTTACAATTAGTATGTATGTAAAGAAAAGAGTATTTCATTTTTGGAACTGACTGAGAGGTTTCTCTCTCTCTTTCCAGAATTCGTTGACTGCATAGTAAAAGGAAAGTAAGTAACAGGAGTCGCATTAGTAGCTATATCTATAATGCAAAAGAAATTCTTGATAATGAAGAGGTTCTCTTTGAGAGTCTCCCCAAATACTCCTGTGCACAGTATATACTTCAAACGTGCTATATTGTAGGAACGTATTTCTCTGTACTATAAAATGGCTGCAAAGTCATAGAGTCTAGTGAAAGCGTCCAAGTATGAGCTCTCTATCTGTAGTCTGTGAGTAGTATACATATAGAAAGTAGTGTGAGTAAGAAAAAAGAAGGTTGTGCCGTATGTGCAATGTTCCATTGGTAGTCGTACACCGTTAGAGTAAGAACGCTGGGAAAGTCAAGTGAAAATACTGTTAGCTTGTAAGAGGAGTGCAATACAAGAGGAAAGAATGTAAGACGAGAGAGAGAAGAGTGAGAGTAAGAAAGAGTAAAGAGTGAGATACGGAGAGAATCTATATTTCAGAACCAAGAGGATGCTCATAAAATATGGAATAGAATTGCAAGTTCTTTTTGGGACTCTGACTTCCCTTCTGTTGGTTTCCCTGTGTTCGACTCCATCTTATATGTGTAGTAAATACCTATGATATACTCGTGTAAATACGTGTCTGTACATGCTAGGAACATTGAGCAGGCTCTTCTTCTGTGTGATGTGATGTGAGTGAATGAGTAGCTATATAGTTTGACTTTACGACTACATATTGGCTACATATTAGATGCGAGTGAGTTGTGAGTTGAGTGAGTACATTTGTCGAACAGCCACCGAGAAGCAGAAAGAGAAAGAGAGAGAGAGAGAGAGAGAAAACTAAAAAAAGAAACAACAGCCATCAGAGGTTACACAACACATCTTTTTGAGATTCAGCCACAGTTTGCTCCTAATTGATGTTCTATGCGTCCCTCTAAAAGTTTCTTGAAGAAAACTCTGAAGCTTTCTTTGCTTTCACGGGTCGCCTATTGCCTCTATCACTTGACATGACATACGGTCTCTTCTCTGTGACCTGACATCAAAATCCTTAAATGAACCTTTTATAACATTCATCACAACAAGTACCACACAGTTTTCTAGAGTTATTTGAAATCATTTGAAGTCATTTTAAATCATTTCAATTTATAACACACTTTCAAAATTTAATGTTCAAAATACTGCAATACCATTCTTTTATGTGTTCCTAGGAATAACGGTAATGAGTATAAAATCTGAACTAAATATGTTTTTAACCACCAAAGTACTCTGAACTATTTACAATAAACATTTTGATTTCTTTTATGGTGCATTTCCCTTCTAACCTATAATAATAATAATAGATAGGAAAAGCCATTCGAGAGGATACTCCTTGCATTTCTTCCACATTCCCAACCGAAATATTAGATTGTATATTTCGTATACATTAAGCGAGTATAGTGCAACGATTCTGTCATTGATTAAAGATAAATTGTAGTATTCTTAAATGTTGAACCTTATGACAGGTAAGTTGAAAAGGGTAGTAATGTAACATATGGAGAAAAAAATCCAACAGCCCTGATTCTATTCTCATGTGCACTTGTGCACCGTGAAAGGTATAGGAAAAAACTCTTGCAAGTTGCTGTCTGACTTTTCCGCAGGAGACGAATGCCAGCCGTGAAGAAAATGAATGGAGAAACTCTGAATGTCGTTAGGTTCCCCAGAGAATATCACTTGGTTCCTTCATACAAACATATTCCCATCAGATTCTGTCTCCCTGCTCTCTTCATACTCCTAAAGGACCTGTGTGGTTCTATTTACTAACATGCTGCTGCTGCCTCTCAGCTTTTCCTTCAAAACACTTCACCTTGTTCACATACACCTTTAATGTACACGATTCCTGTGTATCCTGAATCCACGTATTTTGTAGCATAGGTCATATCAATAGATTTACTTTCTCTGTCGTTTAGTTAAAATGTATATGTAGGGATGTGAGTGGTGGAAGTGTGCTACATGGTGGACTACGTACTAATATCATATCGCCCGCTGACTCTGTTATAGGGAAACGTATGAATGTTCAGGGAGCACGTCTTTGCCGCGATGTGATTTCATTTAATGTTGTCGATGAAAGGAATAGCGACGAATTTCTTTTCTTGACATGGAAAAACGAACCAAGCAGGAGACCATCAACCAATAAGCACAACATCGCAATCACCGACGACATTTTCGCTGGAAACGGTTCTGCTGACAACACTTCTTTGCATATCCATTAAAAATCGGAAGAGGGGGGAAGAAATGTCGTCAAAGTGATAGCGCCCTTCCACACGACGACACCCATCACCCACTCTAAAAAAGTTTATCGTGCATTTCTCGTCCATTTGATTTCATAGACTCGTCAATAAGATGATAAACTGTTATCGACTACTTTATTTTGTTTGGGCATTAGCTTAAAAAATTGTTTTGCCAAATAGAATCTCCATTCACCATTAATGTTACGGCACAACAGATTTTCAACTGAAATATGCTTATTTAACGTACTCATCTTCTGCTAGATGTATGCACTGAATGCATGTGCTAAGGTGGTTCCTATCTAAACAGTTTCCGCCATTCCATGCGTAAAATGCTCTGAAATAGAAAGTCTGACAAAGAAAACTCACTCACAGCCATTGCCTGTGCGAAGGAACAACAACTAGCTCACATTTATACGTTCTTTAATGTGAAATAAGAAGATGCATCTCTGAGACCACTTTTACGGCATTTGATGTGATGACGACCGATTACCACGAAACATAATGTTTAAACTCATCCTGTCNTCTTCTAAATGTGCAGCACTAAGCTGTGTGCTCGGTTGTTGGTGTCGTGGACGAATCGAGTTCGTTTTGTGGAATCCTGTCACCAATGATCAAATGGATAATCAGAAGAGAAGCCAGTTGAACAGACCCAAGTCAACTTCTCGTCGTTGTCAACTCTCATAAAATATCCATTAAAATCGAATTTATGGTGTCTTATCGTCCTGAGTGCTTGTATCGCTTGAAATTGTACTTAGAGCTTCATTTTATGAACAACAAAACAGCAGTAAACTTTTTCCTCATTCTAGTCCTTGTCAACTCTCATAAAATATCCATTAAAATCGAATTTATGGTGTCTTATCGGCCTGAGTGCTTGTATCGCTTGAAATTGTACTTAGAGCTTCATTTTATGAACAACAAAACAGCAGTAAACTTTTTCCTCGAGTTACCTTTTCTCCGAATTTTCTCGCCGTCTTCCAATGTGTCATCCTTGTAACTTTCCTCTTCTTCATGCAATATTCACGCTGCACTATTCTCTATATGCAGTGATAGAAAAAGTCTTTCTTTTCCTGTCACTGGTAAATTGTAGGACATTTGAAGTTGTGACACAATCAATTCAAACTGACTACGATAAAAGGAATAGGTGTGTTTAGTAAATTATGATAATAAATGTAATGATCCCATAAAAATCTTGCACTTCGTCACAAAATGTCAGGGGGTTGAGTCAGTAAAAATCAATTCTCCTTATTGACAAACCTAAAAGCAAGTGAGATAGACTCCTTTAAGGGGAATTTGATGGAAGTTGCTCTCCAAAGTGAAATTAGTTCAAGTGTTTTCGGATACTTCAAATGAGAATTGTATGCTCACTTTCCGCTTCTACGTAGATATTTATACAATGTTAAGCTGTGGTTGCGTATACAAAGTGGCAGGCTCTAAATTACAGCGTAACAGTATAACCGCCATTATAAAACCATCCAAATGCTTTCAATACGTACAATTGGTATATGTACTTATACTAGATAGGTTAGTGGTGTGGCTGGTGTTTGTAGAGGGTGGCGGCAGCGAAAGTAGTCAAATCTCAGTTACTAGATTCCTACATCCTCCCTCTCTCTCTCTTTCTCTCTCTTCTCTTGAATGAAAAATGACGCTGAGAATTAGACAGGTACGTATATACATAGAAAAAGCATTGGGTGGTGAAGCTATTGTGATTTGAACTAGTTTAGTTTGGTTTGCTTAGTTTTCTTTCGTTTGCTTCGTTGGACTGACTGACTCACAATCGGCGGAGAGAAGTCAGAGCTAGTGGCAGCATTCGCCGTATAAGTACTTAAGTATTTGGGAAAGCTTTGCATCGGGTTCGTAAGTGGGAAACGAGTCAATCAATAAACTGTACACAGAAGGAAAGAGTGAGTAGCAGCCGTAGTAGCAGTTTTCCTTATTGTGCCTACTCCTATTGCATTAGTTGCGCTGTGCTACGCTACAACATTATATAGTGCAGATTATAGTTAGCGTATGTTTATGTTATTTCCTCTCATCCACGTTACAAGTTTCATTCCCTCGGCGATTAATCTATGCCAACACCGTTCTCATTTAACATCAATGTATTAACCAGACCAGATTATTCATCATTACCACAAGTTACTTACTGACATTCCCTATTTAATACTCTCGTACCTTGCCTCTTCCTCAGACCAAACTTCAAACCTTTGTATTCTACATACTTTCACTTTTTCCCAGTAGCTACATCCATCTCCCTATACTCGCGTGTATACTTTCACCGTCGCCATCCAAGTAAATACACTAAACCATCAACAGGGACGAATCGAAAGAGTCCCATTTGCGGAAAAAGTTTCCAACGCATCCAAAGATTTCATCTTGACAAAGGCTCGGCTTCCTTCATCTCTCTTTTTAATGTTGTGCTATAGTTGAGAGTTCTATTTAATAAAACGTGTTTTGTGATGACTAATGACGAACGACAACAGAACATGCAGTCATTGTAACTGAAGTAGACACAGTTCCCTTGGTATGTTATTTAATATTTAAGTGTACGGGCAGCTGTTAATTGTTGTGTGCAATGAGTAATATTATTTGTGAAGGTTAATAAGTATGACTATGACTACACTAATTAAAGTGAGTCTCCTAATGCAATGTATGTATAATGTACATGTAGAATTGTGTGTGTGGCTGTTAGGAATTGCTTCGCAACGAATTCATGAACCAGAGAGACTTTCTCCTTCCAAAATCAATTGCTGTAGCAGACAGTGGTAATTTATTGGCCATGAACCTTCATTACTTTAGATAAGCGGATCTTTAGCAGCAGCAGCAGCAGCAAGAGAAATAAATGCCTAGTGAATGTGTAGCTAAGAATGAAGATCAAGAAAGAATTGAAGGTGACCGACACGCAAAGAGTTTATCTCACGCAATTTTCGACCTGGCTAGGGTCTAATTCGAAATAACGAATGTTGATTGCACATTCTCCGTACTGTCTATTAGCTTAATTGCCTGTATCCATCTACCTTCGTATAGTGTGCCATGCCATGTGCCAGGGATGTGATACGAGAGTTCATTATCTTTTAGTTCTTCTGATGCTCTCTCGCTTACTGTACGTTGTCTGCACACAGAAAGAAAGACTTGAACCTCATGCCTACCTTTGCCGCTTTGGCAGAGGCTACTGACAATCAACCACAATGATTGTAGCGAGCGTGCCATCAATTGTCTATTAGATTGTAGTGGTAGTCGTCTATGTGCATGCATATATGTATGAGTGGTGGTAGCCAGTAGCCGGGCGCTGAGCTATACTGCCAGTTGTAGTGATGAAGACAGAGTCCAAACAAAGTACTGCGGGAGAGTGGAGCTCTTGTGCATTGATAGATGAGGATAAAATACATTATGGTGGCTCCTATGGTCTACTATACTTTCAACAGTCACTGTATACTCTGTGTACAAGTATATAGTAAGTAATATATAGTCGTTCTGTAGAAGAGTAGTAGTTGTAGCTCCTCCGTGGTTAACTTTCGTTTCCTAACTGTAAGTCTGCTGCCTCGACTCTGTGTGTGTGTGTGTGTGTGTGTGTGTGTGTGTGTGCGGCCCTTTCTGCTCTGCTTGCTTCTGTGTGCAGTCTCAGTTGCTGGATAAGTCTACACAAGTTGGTACATGGTGCATGAACTTTAGTGAGTTTGTTTTTGGCAAGATCGATATTAATTTCCGGCTGTAAGATATATGAATGTATATGTGGTTGCTTTCCTTTCCTATCTCCGTCTTCTTTCCCATGGTTTCTTAGGACGACCCTATACTCATATCTGTAGTCGTACACTTGTACTTACACACTACACTTTAGCTACTCACTCACGAGAGTTGATGCTATAGGACTGCAGACTGCCACAAATGCTTTCGCACACATATTATATATATATATATATCTTGAAATGCACATAGACCGTAGTAAAAGCTAGTTGCACACTAGTGTTATGTATAGGAGAGAAAAGTCACTAGGAGGACAGAAGTTCTAGTTGACTAGACTTGGCCGTGTTCTTGTAGAAATGTCGACTATCTTCTCTCTCTTTCTACTGCAGACGGTCTACTCAAAAGCAAAAGGCATCTTTAACCAAATCGACTTACGAAAAATTTAAAGACATTTCTCTGAAACTAGTTTCTTTCACGTTACAACTTTCTCTTTTTCACGTCTTTCCTAACCTCACCGCGGCCGCCACCGCCGCCCTCCTGTCTCTTTGCAGCTTTTCCTCTCGTCGATTAGTGTTCCCTTGCCCTGCGGCACACACTCACTCAGATAAACCTTACGTTTAGCCATTAAACCCTTTTTATTTCACTCCCCATCAAATTCAAACTCTGATATCATATCAACAACTCGTTTCCCATACAAATGTCCTTTGCCCTGCTTACACTTCTTCCTCCCAGTAAACATCACTTGCGCTCTGCTAAACTTATTCACAGTTCTACCACTTTTACTACTTTGCCTACTCCAACCGTACTGTACTAGTATCCCATTATGGATACATTGCCTTCTATTTAGAACCCCAAGCCCGAAACTCTTTCTGCGAAAAAAATCGAGTAACTTGCTAAAACTAGGTCAATCTTTCATCATCAATCTATCGATAGTATTAGTAGTTGATGCATAGAAAAAACAAGTCATTAAGTGGTCCGAACACCCTCCAATGACTTGTGCCTCTTAATGACTTTCACTACGATAAATGGGTACCGTAAAAACCGGTATTGTATCCCTGGGGGA
>JABASC010000188.1:0-55878 GCA_019776185.1 Plutomurus gul
GATTATACGGGGATTCCAAAAAAACAGCAAAGCAGCAAAAAAGCATCAATAAAGCAAAAAAGCAAAAAAATCCGAAATTGCCTCTGCTTTTTTGCTTTTTAGCGAACCCTGCTCTAAAACGAAGCCTTCTATGTGTAATATCTATATTTCTGTGCTGCTACGTATAATATCTGTTTTACATAGGATTTACTGGTGTTGGTGTTTACCCCAATTCAACAATTATTCATACAGACAAAGATATCACCTTGGTGTATTGTTTAGTATATGTATAACTACTTGAATAAATATGTAGACATGATAATGCATACATACGTAAGATTAAATTACACACTGCTTACAAAACTATTATTAAGTTAACAATTATAAAAAACAACAAAGTTTATTTAGAGTGGTTACACCACATATAGGTTTTCAGTGCAGGAGTGACCTGTGTAGTTCATGTAGTTCAAGGGCTAGCTTAAAAATATATTTAAACTTCCACATCTCATAGGGTAGAGGCATTTGCATTTTATTTACAACTCCGTACAGTCTAACGAGTATAATTCTATTCCACAACTCAACTAAAAGCAAATATCTTCTCCATGTATTGGTTACTTCATCAGTTGCTGCGGTAGAAGACAAAGATGACATTTTTATAACGAGCTGTACATCTCCCGCAACGATCTTTTCTCCATGTACACTAAAGAACAACTTATTTATACTTAAACCCTAACTGTCCCAAGAGAATGCACAATATATTTGTGTCCAGCAATTTGTCTTGTCTCACGTAAATATGTACTTTTCTTGTCCTGTGCCAAAATGTCAGAAAAGATTGGACCTTCACCGTTGATTTATTAGCGACACTTTATTGCATCAATTCGCACAATAAGATTGCTTGTATAAATACAGTCCCTTCATGGGTAATGCCTAGAACATTGTGAAAGAAATATTCTTTTCATGGTCTCAGACCATTTGCATCTGTACACATGAACAGATTTCTTTCAGAAGAGACCTACCGGTTTCTGTTGACCATAAACTTGAATTTTTGGTTGGGTTAGTCAAACAATTGCTCAACGGAAAAACGACACACCGCAGATTCGTCGATACAAACACGCAATTGGTTTATGATAGGGTAAGAAATGAATGGCAAGGATCCATCCCTACCCAGATGAAATAAAAGAAGTGAAAGAGTGAAGCCCTTACATCTCCCTTCCATGTCGTTCAGTGTGTGATTCTCATTGGAATCACGTCTGTGCCAATTTGTAAGGCTGAAAACGATTCAATTCAACTGTACTCTTTTAACTCGACTACTTTATTGGCTACTTGTACCGCCTTAATACGACTTTATTTTTGCGAAAGCGTCAGTACTACCAAGTCTCATCTTCGAGTAAGACAGTAATAAAGGTGCTACTGTTGTGATATAGCTAAATGATGACAAGATCCGTTTCTGGTTACAATTAAGTGTTGTCGAATACATCAAAATGTATTTTTGCGGGCAAAGTTGTTTTTATCCAGTTGTAATCATGGAATGTTGTTTTATATTCAAATATCATCCGCCTTGAGGTAAGTTTTCTCCTTAATTTCAAGCAAGTTTGCATTTGTATTACATTACATACATACATACATACTCGTAGTTTTACTAAGACGTAGTTTTTCACGGAATGCTGACGTGTTTCTTTCGAATTACCTAACTGTGATATTTGTCTAACATTAGACAAAATTAGATTGATCACAATTTTGTGTTTAATCGGATCTTGGTACGATAGTCCTCTTCCATTCGTACACATAAAATTATTTCTATAAATAGTTTTATCGATCTCATACATATCGGTTAAAAAATTGTAATTAGCGATTAGACCAAAGACACAGTACAATTACATTGTGTTGGTGTTATGTAACTTTGATAAGATGATATGCTGTGCCGTTTATATGCAGAATTGTGATAAACCTAATTAAACATAGTTCATTGAACATTTGCGCTGACGCTGCTAATATGGTATGAAGTTAGTAGTAGAATAAACTGAAGTTACATTCAATTACGTGAAAAATTAACAAGCTTTTATAGTTTTGGAAACACAGATTATTTTGAGGAGCACAAAATCATTTACTACTATCTTGTGCTAGATGAACCTGTGAGTGTGTAGAAGTTATACCCAAAATTTCAAAAGTTGCTCTTTCAAACAAGAAGATGTCATTCAGACGCTTATACATTGAACACGGACAATGCTTTGCGAATGTGGAGTTTGCAAACGTAGTGAGTGGTATGTAGAGCGCAGGAGATGCTGTGCGGATTTCATCTTTTACTGTTGAAGACAGAGTTTGCAAAAATGTTTTTACAAACCTGCAGACACCGCTGTAGTCGTAAATTCTGATATTCGGGCCCTGTTGTACTAACGTAATAAGCTATTGTACGTACAATACAAGTGAACAATTGCTTGAAATAAGTACCTACAGTTGAACCACGTGTATTTTATTGGTAGTTTTTTCTCTACACATAGTTTTAACCATCAAATAAAAAATATGTTCAGTTTGTTAAAATTATGCCAAGAATGCCTTTACATGAAGAGCACGCGTTGGATATTTATTTGTATTCTTAATGTTGAACACTATAGACTTTTACTGACAATCATTTGTAAGTTGGTCACAAATGACAAGTTCGAAGAATGGAATACACCTAAGTATACGACAGTGTAACCATGAGGTCGAAACATTTCCTGTTTCTAATGCACTGTGCCCAAATCTTAGTGTAATAAGTATTCTCGACGAGTGCACTTGCACTGAGCGATGTCTGTTATATTTGACTTCACCTTTTCATTGTTTGCTTAAAAACAAAACGAAAAGTCCCATCTGAGTAGACAAGTCAGACCATTTGAAAAAAAGGTGTGATATTTTATCATGTGGATAATAATGTGAATGCACATGCTGCGAACTCTTGCTTCTAACTTACTATCGCAACTGTTTCTCCATTTCATCAGATTGTATCTATACAATATGACTGTTTTGATAAGAACGTGCTCCCGACAACTCCAAGCTACATTTTGTTGACCATGGCAGAGACGTCAAGTTGAAATGTACTACGACATGAGTAGGAAAATTTACTTATTCCAACTTAAATATCATTAGAAGGATGGAAAAGGTTCTAAAAGAATCATCGCATTACAAGAAGAAGTAAACTTACTAAAATCTAACCGCACCTTCCTTTTCTCGTCTTTCCTCTTCGCATCTTCAATTCTTTGAGCGCCTTTTCTCACAATTTCTCTCGTCAGTTTGACTTTTTCTCTACAAATAACCGAGTGCACACACACAATCCTTCAGTTGGACTTGTCTAACCAGTCTTGTGTGTAACACACTATATTAGACTGTAATATGTGTCTTTGTTGTTTGCTGCATCCAACGCACTCAATACCGTGTGTGAGTCCATTATCAAGTGTTTGGAACGAAACTGGCATTCAGAAAATAGAGAATCACACGATGTGCGCAACTTTTAACATAAGACTGATGCTGTGTAGCAGTACAGATGTGGAAATCTTTATCTTATCCTGTATCTTTGAGCTTTTCCCAACAATTCAAGAGATTGTTTGAATGAGGACTGTAGATATTGTTATCATGAATCTCAAATGCAAACAACAAAACTATGCTTCGAGTGTCATACAGGTAAGGTAAAGCTGTGCATGTGTAGAGAGACCGATGCTTCCTTGTGTTAGAATGGAAGCCAAGGGGTAAGTTAACAAACACCTAGGTGCAAAACATTTTTACAGTCTTTTATCTTTATTCTAGAAAAGTCATGTACCAAGTATACTCTCCACTGACTATATCCGACCGTGTTGTTCTCTCTCTATCTGAAGGTACACCACGACGAGACGTTTTAAAGTTTTGTTCTGGGCTGCCGGCTTTAAGAATTCAAGACTTCATGTCTAACTTGCAGCTTTAACAGTTGAATTTTCAGAAAATTATTAAAAATTAGAACATTATAAAATAAATATTAACGTAACCAGTTCAACCTTTTGTAAATCACAATCTCGTTTTCCTTTGCTGATTGTCTTAGATACAGTTTTACATTTTACCACCAAATTGTTATGCAATTATGAGTGAGTATACATAGAACAAAGACATATTTATCCAATCAATAGGAGATTGGATTCATCGCATTTTTGTAGGTCCTTTTGAAAATTGCAATGGTAATATAATTTACACTAGACATTATTGAAATTTGGAATTTATACATACTGATTTTAGTTGTCTTCAGTCAATAATTTTCGACTTTCGGTGATTATTTTAAGATTCTAAGATTAAACTCAATTCATTGCTCATTTTTGGTTATTTGCAGCCAAAACTTTTTCCAGTGTATATAACAAAAGGTGCGCTAGTTAGGTTTTTTCCAGAGCCATAGTTGTCAACCGTTAAATACTATTTGGGAACGGTTTTCGTCAAAAATATTTGCACAGCACTATGATCTAATGTTAGGAGAACATACTATACTAGTACATGTTCGTGCTAGTGAGTAGGTATAGGCAGCAGTGAACTAAATATTTATTTTGATTGGCGTTGCTTAAATCTTTGCTGTTTTGGTTCTATACAAACAAAAAGCATGATTGATAGCTTAAATTTAACTTTGTTCGCTGATAACTCAGGTTCCATGGTCGTCGTTTGATTTACTTGACTGGGGGAAGAAGCTGAAAGCAGTTAAAAAATCCCTTGTAATGATGCAGAGAATTTGCAACGCTTTGCAATCCTTTATGTACAATCACGCAGAGTGTTTGCTTTACAATAAGTTAGATACATTCATTGTAAGTATAGGGAAGTGTGTCTATAAGTGTAGTCGACTTACGGCTACCAAGCACATTATTACAAGCAGATATTTCTTCGTTGGGTGATTTTAGAGGACGACTGTGACTTTATAAGTTCCACGATGCAACTAATGTAGTGTAAGTATTATAAATGATGTGTAGTGCTCAGTTGGCAAAAAGAAATAGTTCTAGCCATTTGCTTCGCTTTAATATGTTGTAGTATTATGTAAGTAGTAGGCAAAGAAAAGAAAAGCCTTGGTTCCAGCCCAAGTAAGAGTTTATGTGACCATTTGGCAAGGATTTATTGAGACTCTTTGAAGGATTTTTCCACAATAAAAATGGCAAACTGTACACTTTGTGTTCCCCACAATTTTATGTGAACTAAATCGAAATTCGATACAGTCTCTTATGTGATAAATTATTAAGATAAAGCTCCCCATTCCCTTGTATCACCTCCCCATTCTTTCATAAATGTGTGGTTTTCATCGTAAATGACTCCCTCCAGTTTAATGGCAATATTTGTAGGAGGAGCAAACAGGGTTTTCAAAATATTACATCATTTTATGACTCTGTTAGCCTTTGAAATACGAAATCAACGTAACCAAGTTAATATCTAATTACTCTACTGATTTAGGTTTGAAACTGGCGACAGTTATTTAGGAAATGTTGTGCAGTGTTATTAAGGTGATCGTCTACACCACGATTCCGTCCACATCTAAACGATAAAACGTACAATGTAAAATATTAGTGTACCTACTTCTGTGCAAATGTGATTAATGTAGATATCTCCTTTAGCATCCCTTTTGTACACTATTGATAAAACAAATAAGGATTTACATTTTAAAGCCCGAACGAAGGTTCAAAAAGTGAATGATTCAATTCGATCGAAACTTTTTCTAAGATTAGCGAATGACTATTTTGCTATTGAATTTTTACTCAATGTGTGTACACATAGACAGTTTGTGAACAGGTCCCATGCTCAGTAAGTTTTGCATGTAAAGAATTCTTACTTGATGTAATTTATACAAGCATTGAATAATGAAACACTCACTATGCCATACATCGAATATCCATTACAAACGTCTAGAATCTGCATCTCTTAGGTGGCATTAGTTCTGAGTAAATGTTTACAGCCGATCGGAATCAAAGTAATGTTCTTTTCTTGTCATTAGAAATAATTCAGAAACCAGGACGAAAACCCAATAATTCGATCTTGAAGTGATGAGAAAGCCACAGTCCCAGTGGAAATCCAGTGAAAACACTTTGACCCTATGTATTCTTTGAGTAGTAGGTACTGTTAGTCCAATAATATAATGGTACAGGGTACAGTTCTCATAGTTGCGACCGTAGATGTATCAATAAGTAAGTAGGTAGACTTCGTAGTGTTGGCAATATTTCTGACGAGAGAGTGGTACAACCTTGTAGGGTTTCCATTTTAGTAGAAATTTCCCAGAAATCCCTCCATTCTCCAATGAAATATTAAATAGTAGTGGAAATATTGCGGGCTGGTTTTCAAAGTGTTTTCGGAGTGAAGACAATTTTGCAGGGAGGTGTAGCACTCTGTTCCCGAGGACCGCAAAGAAAATCCACTGGGATAACGAAGGCTTTCTCCGCTAATCCTAGCGACTCGTTTTACGACCAAATGAACTGAACATACTCACATTTACTATTCCAGCTATGTGCTACGATACTTGCACGTTCAGTATGCTTTCTCGTTCTTCGGTTTCTAACAATTCCAACCAAATTTAGTTTATATTCAGCTTAGCTTGTTCACTTTACTTCTAGTGTTTCCTTTGTTGGGCTTTCAGGAAATTTTATGAGCCTGATGTGATATCTTTCCTTTCTCGTTCTTCCTTGTTCTCCTCTGTTCTGGGTGTTCCACTCTTCTAGTTTCGTTTTCATTATTTCTCCTCGTACAAGTCATCACTACCATACTCAATCTTACTTACCCGTATTGCTGGTATACCTACGTATTATATTCATATAAACGTGAAATTGCTTTCTGCAGACAAATGCCGTCTACAGAATAGTACGCGTCTTCTATACAAAACCAAAACCACGACTGTCGGCGCTCTTAGCTACACTTTGGTAGTATTCCCACATATATAACCACTGTATTATCCCACACAGCACTGTATTCATACAAATGTTCCAAGGGGTTTGTTCAGCTAAAGGAATAGTGTAGCCGTGTAGCCCTTTGTCCACTTGTTAAATTTGCAACATGTACTATTTATATGTTCTATATTGATATTAGGTTTCACGCATTATAATTTTGATCGAATTTTGTAACTCATCTGCTTAAAACAAAATTTGTCATTCTATGTGTTAATTGTAATAACATAAACTTTAGGAGAAAGTCCTATTTTTCGTTGCAGAGTTAAATAAGTAGTAGTAGGCATGTATTAGTCTTTAGACCACTCCGCTTTGATTAGATAAATAATATGTGCTCCTAATTTTTACAGGCAAAAATAAATTCTTTACAGAATTTCCACGGATGATTAGGGAGACAAAAGCATTGACTTAAATATGTACTTTAAATTTAGAATTGGGTCATTGGCACTTTTGAAACATTAAAACACAATATAGGTAATCATATTCATTGCAATTACCTTGAAAAGGTGACGGATCATTGTTGACAAAATTATGAAAACGTTTTCATAAAAGATAAAATAAGTGTGTACAATAAATGCAATAAATAGTAATTAATAAATAAATAATACTGCCATTATAATAAGTGATAGAGTGTAATCAACATTTTTAATTGGACCTACCTACTATTTAAATGTCTTAACCTTACACCTTGTGAGCCATCGCACATGAATTATCTGTACTTCACTTGCAATGATTGTAAAATATTTTAAATGTACGTACATCAGAGTGATCTAAATGCAAAATGTCAATACTGTAAACCAAAATATGAAATTGGCAGATCTATCTAAATAAAATACATACAAAGATGCTGCTCATATTTCTAAAAGCAAAAGCAGCAATCTACTCAATCAACTGAAGTATTACGTGCAAGTATTTACTTTCAAAAGTATATACTCTGCAGCAGGCTGAGCACGATGAGAAAGACGGTGATCATAATATGCAAGTATAAGGTTATAAGGATATGCCCACAGAACAGATTGGCAGTTGCACCGATATGTTCCAGCAAACTTGTATTTCTACTGCGAAGTTTACGATCTTGTCCCTACTCGCTGCCATCGAGCACCATACCAGACGAGCCTTTAGCTTCATATGAAAAGCTTAGGAAGGTAAAATATGCAAAGTTTTATGCCTGGCTCAGCTGGCGGTTTGAACATTCAATTTTGCACAACATGCATTTCACATTGTAATGCTGGGGCTTGCCTGGTATTGCGATTACTTCGTTTCTCCATTGCTGCTACATAAAGTGTACAGCCTGAGCGCTTAGAGAGAAGAGGCTGCTCGATCCGCCAAATTCTCCTTCGTATGTATATCCTCAACCTTTAGAGTAAAGTATTTGCAATATTATATTACGATGTGAACGGAATGCTCACGACATGACGACATGAGCCAATAGAGTTAATGGAATTTGGGGAAAGAAAGATACGAAGTCCACAGATAATCAATATATGTGCCATACTAATTTTATAGTCGCATGGTAAATTAAACAATATATTTTGGCTGGAGGAACAATTAAATTGAATTATTGTTTTTCATAAATGAAGCAGCTTCACATTATAGTGCATTAGATATTTCAGAACGGGCCTGTATCAGTATTTCCGACTTTTGAAATGGAATAATTTTTTTAAGGTTTGAATTTTTGAATTTTTTAGAAGGAAAGATTTGTGAAATACGCTGACTTATAGGTACCTACATAAGTATACACAGTTACACACCAAATCCGTGTATTGCACACCGAAATACCTTTTTTGTGTTCCTTTCCAAGCATGTGCAAGTTACTTATGTATATTCAAGGGATTTCGCTTTTTCTATCCTCGCCGACTTTTTTCCTTCCTACCCAATGATTTGAGACTTCTTTGTAATACACTGTTGCAAAGCACTAAAGAAATTCACAGGCAAGCTTAACTTAAGTGGCTTACCGAAGTAAGGCCATTAGAGAGAGCCAGAGACCTTTAGGATGTCCTCTAATATCTATAGTACTATTTGGCGAAGGGCGAATCGTTTCGTATTCAGTATGGTTTCAATTTGCGAGCCAGCGGAACTAAATTACAAATGCCGCAACAGTTTCTGTGAATTTTTTCTCTTGGAGGTCCTCCTTCTTTGAGAAGCTGCTACTTACAGATATTTGGTATTGACTCTCTATATACGTACGTGCAGAGAATGAACAGCAACAGAAACTAAGTTTCAACTTCGCATTTCATCGAGTTTCTTTTTGCTGTTCGTTTCGCAGTTCACTTTCATATGGTGACCAGATCTTGTCAGTTATCCTCTTCGTAATTTCATCTGTGGCAACGGTATTCTTACCAATGAGACTCTCGGGAGAAGCTCAACTTTTTGCAACTTCTTCATTTTCTGAGGTAGGACTTGTACATACAATCTATTTTTACTTAAATTATAGTCTGATGAGTTATTTATTGTATTACGAGAAATACAAATCCATGGCATTTACAAAAAATTGTGATTTTACTTGGGATGAAAACTGTTTTAGTGGTATTTGTTTCTTCTGTTGTGAAGAAGTATTGTAATAGGCAGTATAAATAGAACCACAACTTCAACAGCTACTATACGTAGAAAGTCATAAAACATAAACTGCGGTCACTGTACTCCATCCGAAACGTGCACTTGTTTATTTGTGAACGCAGGGATTAACTAGTAGTAATACTACAACCATAGGACTCGGCTGCATTACTTACCATAAAGATTAAAAATTGTGTTGTTCATTATTATGTGTGCTTAAACGGGTAGTCGAGTGAGAAAAGTGTCAGTCGCCGTCAATTCAGGTTACTGCAGTGGATTGACTGACACATCCAGTTGTGGTGCAAGAAGACAGACAAAGCTGGAGTGCAGAGCGAGTGGAACAGAGTGCGAACTGCATAACACATGAATGACGAGCTGGATACAGAGAGACAAACACTTCCGTGAGGTTGACCCAAACATTAAAATTTAAAGTCATTTAACGACCCATCTTCTCCATTATGGCACCTTCCTACATACACTAAACTAAACTATCCGTTCATTCAATCCTCCGCCTTATCTATTCCCTCAGTGTTATTCTCTCTGTTACGTAGTTAGGCTTTTACTGGAAATATAGTGCTACTTACAGTTGTGTGTATTGAAATAGTACTCACAAAACTCGAACTACTCCACTGGAAAACTATTACCAATACTAATGTGCTGTAAACGGTTGTCAACATTCTATGTTACAACTTTGTATATGATTATGTGTACTTCTCCAGCTCTCCATTCACTTTTCGAATACATTTTATAGATGCACCTGTTACTAAATAGTAATAATTTTAGTATTTTAGTATCCAGGGATTTATTTTTACCATCTAGTAATACACAGCTAACGAATTTATAATATTTATGCTAATTCTCATTTGTTAACAGAAACAGAATTTTATCGTATTAAATATTAATGTTTTATATAGTCATAGTATTTTATTTGAAAGAGGAATTGAGGACAGGTTGTTCCCATAATGGCTGTGAACAAGTGGGAGGTTTGTTGCATTTTGTTTTCAGTTGTGTACACAATATTCACAGCTTGTTGTAGTGTGTGTATACGCTTTATGTTTAAGTACCTATATGTACTTACTGATGTTGGTAAATGTAATTAACTTATTGTGAGAGGGCAGTCCGTGTTTCATGTTATTTAGCATTGTATGTTAAATACACAGAGCACTACATGCCTACAAATATACGAACGTGAAGAATTCTTTTTCGATTTCCATCAAGACAACTACATAATATAATATCTAATGTAAATGTTAATGGCGCTGTAATGTAAAATTTTACGTACATTACAAAGACCACGAGTTTAAGTTTGGCTGCGTAGTAGAATGTAATAAGACAAGGCAACCTCGGTGGTACGAAATAGTAAAATGCTATATGACATGTCTCTGAAAAAATGTTAAGACTGTGAATGTGTAGGTCTATGTACAACAACCAATGCATTACAATTACAATGAACAGGAAAGAAGGAAACCAAAAAGTCGTAAAAGTAGGAGTGTATGGCCTTTGTGTTGCAAATTGTGTGAGCAGAGCATGTTTTTTACGCAGACAACCAGATACACAATAAATTTGGTTTGTTTGCAAATTTAGGACGAAGATTTGTGTGTTGTATTGTATTCTAATTGTACGGACGGACAGAAATGAGGCTGTATACACGCTCAGTTTAGAATTCTGTTCTTTAGGTGCAATGTTCTTCAAAATGTGCTGGCCCTTCTAACACAAAGCGATGCATGCAGTACACAAATACTCTTTCTGGTAATATTGCAACAATTACTTTGGGCTAAAATTTGTACATAAGTAGTTAATATGTAGATACCGTTTAGGAATTTGCAACTTTGAAATAGCTAATTATAATGTGCAATAACGTTCAGTTGCATTTCAAGATTGAGTCTTTCCAAGTTCTACATGCAATGAATATGTATGTACAATACAGATAGATTAAATTATTAAAGTAAATCTAATAATGAAAGTAAGTTTTCGTTAGAATTCAGGTTTTAAGGTTTCCAAGAAAATGTCTAAACATCATAATAAATAAATTCAAAATGGAAAAGTAATATGTACTCATACAAAAATAAATAGTAAATTGAGAAAAGATATTTTCATGAAGCATGTAGAAGTACGGAGATTGAGACGACTAGGTTTTCGGTATTTCGTTCTTCCCACCCGTGAGGAATGTCATCGTCGTGTATAAGAGTGGATATTCCATTCGCACATGTTCATGCGCTCGAATCCTAAAGCCAGCACCGAAAGTCTGACTATTCTACGTAGTATCTACCCACTACGTGTAGATAGCAAGCGCTAGGAACAAAAAAAACTGTCTGGCAGTGTGAATAGTGGAATAAATATTTCTCATGTGCGAGTATGCTCGATGGAGAGAATTCTCGAATGCTTGTGATCATGTCCTTTGTGCTTTTGCGTAATAGAGCCTGCATTGAATTGTTGAAAGAAAGCGAGCCACTGCTCATATAGAGAGGAGAGTCAGAGCCGTGCTTGGATATTCCGTTTCCTTTGCTTGTTCATGAAATTCATGCCTGCTTCTCTGATTTCTGCATCTGCCTCGACGATTTGACTTGGCTTTCCATTCCCATTCTCATTCACCCTGTCCTGTCCTCCATCCATTTCAAACAGTACACTCAATGCATGTATGTATATACGTGTATGTATGTACATATGTTTCTGTATGTGGTCTGAAGAGTTGCCTAGACTTCACTTTCAGCTTGTCAGCTTCTAACGGTTGGAGCGATAGTTCGCATTGCTTTTGCAGCATCATCCGTGGTATTAGATTTAAAGCGTGAGGCAAGGCTTCTCACACATAGCCGAGCCTTAGTGCAGCCACGCAACCAATCTTCTCCTACTCTATTCTATTCCAGCTCCCAATCTTTTCTCTTGCCTCCTCTCAACATCTCTTCCTACTCACATCCCATCACATTACGATATTCTACTATTAGCGAATCAAGGAACGAAACTTGTTTAATATGATAACTCTAGCTTTCATTCTATTCTAATCGTCCTTCCTTAGACAAGCTGATATTTATAGATTCCTTCTCTTGTGCAGCAGATAATAATATAGCAATTCAATATTACACTCAGTTTTTCCTATTTCTCAAAGTCCACCGCAGTATCTCTCTCTGTCTGTCTCTCTCTGTTTATATTTACATTTAGCTGTGGCAATCAAAAGAGATATGTACTACATGGCAATATTTATTTTATCTCACTAGCAAGCAATCAATTCCAAACCAAATAGCTAATTAATTAAATGTGATATCTATAAAAGTTGACTGCAAGCAAATTTTGAAGATAATAAAACCTAACTTCGTAATATTATAGTAAAATAAGTACACAGTACTACTACTAAATACAGATAACATTGCTAAACTGCACAGCAGTTAGCACACGTTGCGTAAACCAAATTTAAAGAGACAATTAGACAACTTGAACCAAAGAACATAATCAACTAATAAATAGATAGCCACCTATAGAATACATATAATATTATTACTTATACCAGGACATTTGCTAAGTGTAAGCAGTTGAAGTGCAATAAAATCGAATCATTTGTATTTACATATAAAATTCTTTAGTGATTTGACTTGAGAGTGTTTATACTCAACGGTAGTCTGTATAAGATAATCAACACTCATTAGCAGACACATTAAGAATTTTTATGATTGTTGACAGTGTTTTCTCTTGTGTCAACGTTGTTCGTGGGGAGGATGAATTCCAACAATAACCGTTCCAACTGCTGCTCATCTCAAATATTTGTATCGCAGTGATAAGCAATATCCGTAAATATTTTCCAAGAAAACGAAATTGGCAGCGTGTGTGAAGAAACTTCCAGTCTGTTATTTTCGGCTCACGTCATCATACCCTACAGACACGTAAGATTTTTTTTTCTTGTTGCTGTTTATATCCTGTTGAGTAATGCAAATTCTACCTAAATTTAATGCTTCAACGGAATAATAAAGTCCGTGTGATTACAAGCAACAAAAAAGAAATGCGATGCCAAATTACATTAGCTCAGAACAATAGAATTTTTCTGATATGATTCTTTTCGATGAAATATCAATCTTATTATTCTCACCGAATCTCATCTACTAGGATATACAAAGACACATACCTACACACTTTATGGAGTTATGTACGTAGTAGCAGGTAGAATTCCAAAAGTACATATTATGCACTAGTTAATAGTTTCCAAGCAAAGGACGAATGAATGGTATGTGTGAATGAATGAGTACTTACTTTCCTAGTAGTATAGTGTATTAGGACGTGCTATATAGAAAACTATGCCAAGTAAAACTTCGTTGGTAAGAAGATTTTTATTTCGGGTAATAAATTCTGAAGGTCTTCCGCACCCGTTTTGCATTACACTTGGCGAAGTCAAATGACTGGGTGATGTGATATGATTCTATAGTAAACGTATCTACTATCTCACTGTATATAAATACGTAGGTATGCACATAAGGAAACAATTGCTACTACCATTATATTGAAATACATATAGGGACAATAGGTAATAATGATTATTACGTGATGCATCCTGTATCCTTCATTTTGTATACCCTTGCACATTTGATCATTGTAGGTAAAGAGAATCTTTATGTTATTATGGAGAACACGAACTAGTCAATTTTGTAGTATGGTGTATGTGCAAGGTTGTATTCCGATTTCTTGTTTTATTATTAGTTCCATTCATTCATTTCGCCCGTGTCGTCATTCGGCCCATTCATTGCTACAATTATCCTTCAGCGATGTCTTCCTTCTATTGACAAGAAAGAAACAGTGCATGTGCCCGCATTAAAAATAGAATTCTGTTGACGACAGGGCAGCACATTTTACCAATATGTTAAGAAGCACTTTTTTATAATTTGCACTTTAATCTTTTAGCTATCGTAGATCTTACAACTTTGATTTGAATAGATTAAACGAATGCATACACTTTACAAATTTTTAATGAAATGTAAAATATACTTATTTCAAGTAGTGTCATTAGAAGAGATACTCTTCCAGTAGTTTTTAAGATCTAGGGATGAAATAATGCCAGTGCACTTACATACATAGATAAATATCACTGACAAATTACAATATGAATGCTTGTTTTCTCGGTGGCGAAATGCAAACTCATCAATTTCAGCATGTTTTGGCAATGTGTGACGAAATGGTGAAATACACCATCCAACATATAAAATAGATACGTGCGCATTCTGCCATTTCACCAATTTTGAATGCTATTTTTGTGCCATTTTGCCACAAAATTTCACAAAACCGCATAGGTAGTTCCAAAACTGAAAATGTTTAGGTTAGAATTTATAAAAGTAACTCCTGCACTATTTAAGCTGCCTTGACCCGGATATCGTAATTATCAAACAGTTTTCAGCTCAAATAAAAATGTAGTAATAATAATGCTTCATTGGAAAGTGTGGTTGTAAAAACTCTCCAGTAATTTGGAAATATATTAGGGACACGGTAAATCTTTTATTAAAAGGGACAAGGAATCTGAATTCATACAAAGAAAAAGTTTCATTATTTTATAATACTACTCGACTATTTAGCTTAAATCTCAATAAACACATCAGAAGTCTCAGAGCTCAGAGCAGAATTCTGATGATAAATGAGATTAAATATCTTCCATAACAATTTGTATCAAAATATTCCTGCATTAATGATTAATGATAAGAAGGAAAAGGCAGGGAGATGCTGGACTAAATAAATGCAGGCTGGAATGAAGCATTATTTATTTTTTCCGATCTCATGCAATAGAATTGTCCTTTTTTAGTTGCTACATTTGATAGTACATCAAATCTGTTTGAAGGTATAATTCGATAGGAGTTTGCAGAGAGAATGTACTTTAGCCTTCTGCATTTGTTGTATGTTGTGTAGCAAGCAAGTTGAAATCCAAAGTTTAACATTGAATGAAAACAGCTGCGAACAAAATGAGACTTCTCCACTAACTCCAGTAGGCTTTTCCATGCAACCTATAATTATTTAAATACTTTTTCACATGGGACGTCATGCGTGCATGCATCTAGTCACGATCGTAAAAATAAGCTGAAACATGGTGCACTATTCTATTCCGACTGCTCTTCACTTAATTCAATGCAGCCAATTCTAGCATTCAAGTCAAGTCATTTGAGAAAAAAAACTACAGACAGTCCTTACTTCTATAGAGATACAATCATTCCCAGTCTATTACGTACACAAGCAGCATTACTATATTCATTTTATAATTCCGTCCCACTTCCCAGTTTTACTTATTACTTTTACCCACCTACCCATGAGAGTGTATCTCTCTCTGCCCACCATCCTCCACTGCTGACATTTATAATGCGAATTTTCTGTGCTGTCCACTATTTCTGAAACACTAATAAGCACCAGCAGTGTCCGCCGTTAGTGTTGCAGACATATTTATTAGACAGACATAAAATGAGTAAAAAGAGTAATGTTGATGTCGATATCAACGTCACAGACACTGTAAGTAATGGTACATTGCTCATGTGTACTTATAGTGCACTTGTGCCTCTTTGGTAATGGTTGGTAATAGTTGATAGCTTGAGAGATTGGGCAACTCAAGTACAAGAAAGAGGAATCGCCATCACCGTGTAACTTTACAATAGGCCTTCATTTACGTGATTAGTTTCCCTAGAAAGGCCTCCTCCAAATATGTGAGCAGTTTTTCTTTCACCTTTGTTTCCTATTACCTTAGAGTTCTCTGCAGGATCTCCAAGTACAGAATTTTTGCTTCACCATTTATAATTTATTTGTGTGAGGCTGAGCTCAGGCGCACCTCTATCTATCTGCAAGTACGTGCCTTCATGCATCTGATACGAATAGCATGAGCACATGTGGGATGCGTTTGCCAGTACTTTACCGATACGTACAGAGGGTGGGCTGATACATCACAAGAACTTTTCTACGTACAACAGGATAACCTCCAAAATCTTCCCTTTCCATATATTATAATAGTTACCATTTCATTCCGACTGCGATTAAAATGATTATACATAATTCGATGTTGCATCTATCTCAAAGAAGGCGGCCTTAGCAATCAGTCTGTCCAGTCGAAAGCAACAGCAAAAAATTGTGCCATTACAATTTGTAGTTCGCAATGAGGAAAGTATACTTTTATACAAAAAATGGCATACAATTTGTACGGCACAATAATAAGTACACTTACATTTTCTACAAATTCTGCAATACTGCGATAATAATGAAGTATCAAAATCGCAAATAATATACATACAGGTAATATTTCCTGTGTGCTTTCTTTTCGAGAAGGAGGATTTTATCAGCTATATATTTGGAATTGCACAGTAAGGTAACAGGTGTAGTAAGGGACGTTTTCACCCCTACCACACATTTAAAAGAAGTTAGATAAGTTAGATCTTAGGTTTGAATTTTGATTAACACTTTGCTTCACCTGCAATCAAACTAAAGAAGCAAAAGTTATTAAATTCCTGACGTAACTCTAAACAATATTAGGGAAATGCAAATCGATCTTATCGTACCTATACAATTGATAATTGAAAATGTAAAGTGAACTCATATCTCATGAACAACAAAAAATTTGTTGACATTTTAACTACTCCTGCTCTCCTAATATTCTGTAAAAGTACATGTTCATTATTATTTACAAAGATGGATGGAAGGGTGTTTTTATTAGAAACTATAAACGAAAATTTGGAATAGCATCATCATTTTCGGTAGAGAACGCTGAATCTTTCATCCAACCAGTATGGTTGGCAGTAAAGCTATGACCGTCAAGATGTCACGTTGAGGCATTAATAAAAAGGGAAAGGGTGAAAAATAAATTAATAATGACGATGGCCCTGCTCTTTCATCCCAACAGGGATTGGACCATCGTACTGGTATCATGGCGTAGGGGCGGCTATGCTACTGACAGTTTTCTGTAATTTATGCGGGTCCACAGAAAGGAAGTCGCAATCGGTAACGCCTGTCTCAATGGAGAGACTTAGAAGTGATTCTGAACAGAGATGAATAGGTTAGGGTGAATGCGAGGGTCTGTGTTCTTCGAGTCTTATTTTGTGCGTATACACAGAAAATTGCCTGGTCTGGGTGCTATCCCCTTGCATCACCATCATCACCTTAATTTGAATAGCTTTTGTTACCTTATATTATGTTAGAATTTCACGATACCATATTTACAGTTATCTTTAGTGTAGAATTAAAAAAAACTTATTGTTAGTTGTGCTATAAAGCAAACTTGATTATTTGTTGAAATAATTGAGTTAAAATTGGAGTCTACATACAATTAATTTATTAAGACAAAGATGCATGTTTTAAAGTATTATGTATTTAACATGTAAGATGAGAAGTTCAGTTATTAGTCAGTAACAACAACCCACAAGAGCTGCCACATTTTTATTTTCTTGCAATGCATATCTAAATAGGTACTTGAGCAATACAATTAATCCAAGAACATTCATCTTACAACATAAATTTGGGATGTAACACATCTTCCTGTCTTGTACGTACCTATAGTCACATGATACTCGTAAGACATAAATGGGGCTACCCGTAGGTATTGGCATTCGCCTGGGTAAGTCTCATACTGAATACCATTGTAGGTAGTGTATGTGATGTAACCAGACTATTGACATCTTGTAGGATTTAATAGAAACAATGTTTCGAAGTATTTAAAAATTGCAATTTTCTGACAATCTTGGCAAATTGGTTTTAGCCAAATCAATTGTCATTGAAAGATCCTTCTGATATTGTCTAGAGTTTGATTCTGTACAGATTGGTAGTTGTTTACGTAATGCAGGAATATGGATTTAATAGAGAGCAATAATTGTATCTTGTTGCATGAATGACGCAGTTTCGAATACAACATTTCCTTACTTGACTCAACTTTTAATGGTCTCAAGCACACTTGAGACAGTGAGACACATTATTTAATTTTTCTTTTGTTGGAAACCAGAAATGTAAAAGTCCAACTAGACATTGGTTGCTCTGCTTGTAGAAGAACATTTGTCCCCTCTGTGCAGCAAGACGAAGGAGCTGTTCGGAATTCAATCCCCGAGTGGTGTATCAGGGAATGCTGAGATGGCAGTAACATTGACTATTTTAGTTGTCGGGAAGAAGCTGAAGCTCTGTTCCCCTCTGTAAGCTTTCCTTGCCTTTGTTTTTATGAAGGTTGCAGTGGTTGCAAAGTTGCAATGCAATAGTGAGTTGGATTGTGGATCGAGCAGCGATGAGACTGCAGAATCACAAACACAATCTAATTAGTTAAAATCCATCTCACCAAAATGAGTACTACGTACCGTACACATGTACTTCCTCCAAGACTGATACATCTTACTTCAATGTTACAATCATATTAGGGACTTCAAAATTTCATAGAATATATTGTTTACCATTAAACTTTAACAATGGTTGGACTTGGTTGGTTAGTTATTTTTACAATTATTGTGCAATTCTGCCTCTATATAGTTTCTTTAAAACTTGTAGAAGCTTCTAGCATCTGTCGGCAGTCGTGTATTAATGATACAGATTTTACATTTGTGTCACACAAGGGTATGTAAAGGGCTATTAAAATGTGACGTGCAAAGCAAGTTAAAAATATGAAACCCAAACACATGTAAACGTCGAGTTAGAAATTACATTAGTAAAAAATTTGGGTTACTGATTAGTCACAGTTTACATATTTGTTGGCCCATTGCACCAGTAAAAAATGATTTGTTGATATGATGTATGAATCTTTAAAGCCATGACACAGGATCAATAGAAGACTTTTGCAGAACTCATCAACGTATTCATTTCAAATTGCGATAAGAATAAATTGTAAAGATGGACAGTTATTAAATGGCACACTTGATTTATCAGCAAAAGATGACAGATGTACATTCATTCTAATCACTCTAGTATGTGTGTACTGTATATAGTGGCTATATTTGCATCCTATTCTGATGTTGAGCACGTTTCGAAATGGATATTGACATGACGTGACATTTATGACAGAATGGTTGTTAAACCAAAATTAGAATGCGTGAAGAAATTTTTTGTGCTGACAAATTGTATTATTATATGTATTTCTGTATGTACATTGGATAAAGTTACATAGCTTCAATGAGCCATTTATTTACATGCTTTTCGTAATACTCGCTTAGCAGTGAGTTTTGTGTCGGTGAGTTTGACCTCTTTCATTTTTTGATTTTCCGCTTTGATGAAGGCGTTATGCGTTACTTAGTTTTATTTAATGTACAAGGACTTGACAATTTCACTTATTTCATACTTTAAATAACTCTAAACAATAACAAATGCTACTTACATAATTAGCGGAGAGAGGGTATGCAATTTAGTGCACACTTGTATACGCTTGTGTATAAAGTACAGCAGGCTCTGTAGACATAAGTATAATGCATATTACTAATACAACTTGGTACATAGGAGACACAGGTAATAAGAAACGAGTATACTAACTGACAAAAGCCGCTGGTATGTTATATGCTTACGATGGTAACTAGCAGTTTATAAATGCTGGTGTGCCTACATAGCATGAAAAATTCTGAAAAAAGAGAAAGACGGGAACAATAAGAAAGAGTGTTCTCTCTTCTACCTATTACATATGTGTTTGTAGAAGGTCCTGAAATGTATACAGACTTATTCATCCCGAATATGTTTATTTTTACATTACAGGGCACACAGAGCCGGCCAAACACAAAAATACACATACACATCCCTTCTTCTCACATTATATTTCGCATACAATGCACATACATAGCATACACAGCCAAACACAAACATACAGATTTCACAGTCAGCATACTTATCCCGTAATCTTCTGTAGAATTCATTCACCAACTCACAAGCATAACACGAAAAATCTAAACAGCTCAAATGCCTATGTAAGACATCTATAGTTACCTTATTACTATATTGTAAGTGTACTTGTACTGCCCTGTACACAGATCTTGTCTTTGAATTTACACGTATACTCCGAGTACCTGCATTCACTATTATCACTATAGTAGTGCTTCTGGAGAATTCAGCCAGAACGGATTCGTCCACATTTATTACATGGAAAACATCTTGTGACGAACTGTTTGAAATGTTTGATCCAAGTGAAAATTCTGTTAGTGAAGTTACATGTATCTACATTTGGCAGTTAAAATTATTTGACTATTTAGAATTGAATGACTAAGCATGCAGTATAAATATTTATAGGATCCATGAAAGTACTTAGGAATTGGTATTTTAGGTACAATCATATATTCTTTGATTTGCATGTGAGCAAATTAGTTTAGGAATGTTGCATTAATTTTTTGAAACCCACAAGTTCATTAAGTGATCTGATACTTTAATAATTTTTGAATTCATGCAGCTGTCGAGATTGAAATTAGTAATTATTCTTTCATATGAAAGTAAATATATCTACCCTTTTGGTTTTTCAAAACAAAATCATTTACTCAACCTTTTACTATTAACCGTTACTATAAAAATCTATCAACATTGTCAGAATGTTCGGTCTAACCCGGTGCATTACTGCAAAGAGTCGCTACTCTTCAAAGATTTCTGTGTTGTTTGAGGAGTCTGGTTGCATATATATGCTCAAGGGGATGTCCAAACCACGCTTAATTCAACATCTTGTTTGGCAGGAGAAGTGAGTGAGCAAGGCTCTCTGATAAATTCGTACATTTATTTTCATATACTGTTTTAAAATTTCAATAAAAGGATACGATGTTTCCGATTCTATGGTTTGACAGTAGCTTATTACTAGCATAAATAATTATAATGTATTTGAAATTGTTTGTTTATACAACAAGAGGAATAGAACAGATAACATCCCCTTTAAACGTCCTAATCTTCAATTATTGTTATTGTGAACTTGTTGCATTAATAATAGTACACAATATAAACATCCATTCATATAATTGCTATACTTTACTACCTGCAATACATTTCCGAGCTTACTCTTAACCTAGCTTAATCACGCAATTCTTGTGTAGTGTTCAAATACTTTTAAACAGCATATGGGTATAATATCTTCATAAATTACACAACCCAAAGGATTAATATGGAGCTTGAGGCTAGGGAAACATGATAAATTCATTGATAGAACATGATACGATAGGATGTACTCTCATGTGTCTAACAACCCAAGATAAGACTTACTAAAACCTGTCTCTATACTTATGCACACTGATAAGAATAATTAGCTGCTGTTTTCTCATTGTCTTTCGTAGTGTTTGGAGTTTTCTGAATTCTTCTACACAACCCTAACCATGCAATTTTTTCTAACTCATTTGTCTGTTCTCTTGTACAGTCGACTGCAAAAATGTAGTTCATTTCAATCCCACTGGTAGTGACATAAACAATATTAAAACTGGCAATGAAACCATTTTTACTTTCAATTTTTAATGTAGACTGTGACTGCTATTTAAATTAGTATGCTAACTTCAAATGAAGGTACAGGCAGTTATGTAATAAATATTTTGATATAACGGTAATTGTAGTAAATTCAATTAAGTTGAGAATGGGTAATTCCTTAGTTCATCTTTAGATCATGTTTCACTTGAGCGCGCAATGACGAATGATATGTAATTTGCTACCCGCAACAATACCCTTCGGATTACATACAATTAATGCATTATTAAATGCTACAAGAAACACTGCACACTCATATGTAAGTAGATAAGAAGCTAAGATCTGTATGTATGAAAATTTTTAAATTCAATAAAATCATCTTACTGGTAGAGTATTTGAATGTGTATGTATGTATATATGGCAGTTATATTAAGTAAAATGCAAGATAGTTTTTAATGTCAACAACATAAACGTTCAGATTTCGAGAAGTAATTGAGCTCTCTGACATGCATAAAAGTAGGTTATAGAAATGTTTTAAATCTGCTGGCAATTCTCTGTATTCTCATTCAACGTAGTAAATATTATTCTACGACAAATGAAAACTGATAGCTTGCTTGCAAGCACGTACGAAGTACAAGGCTATCTCGAAAGTTGTACTACTACATATCTTTCGATGTATTCTAAAAGGCTACAATTGTTAAAAGCACCACACACACTGAAAGGTGAGAAGAAGAGCAAAAATTCAATACAAGACTTATAGCAATTCACATTTACGCATAGTGTGCGATGAGCTGAACTTACAGTGTATACTGTGTACCACCACGTTCAGAGAAACTGTATTTGAATAGTGTTGGTGATAAAGATGAGTAATTTTAAATTATTTGCTCCACCATTCAATGCATATGGCATGGGTTGAGCTGTGATTGCAAAAGAGATAAAAGGCTCGAAAATATTAACATTACTTACTGCACACATGCCTTTGTATCTGATTGCAAGTGCATCTTAATCAGTGGGCTATCCCCTGTGTACATTATTATCATCGAGTTTGATTTTAAACAGTGCAATGTTGTACTATGGTTGAATTTAATTTCATTTGCTCGCTCTAACACAGATAATATTAGATGTTCAAGGATTACATTCAACGAGAGAAAGATAACATTACACAAGTAATACGTGGTTCATGAGACAAGACAAGTGTAGCAAAGCAAGAACTCAGCCTACCGACCGACCGGTAAGACATTATAAAAAGTGACTTACCTAGTACGTTCTTTTTCTGTTGTGCACTCAAGAGTTACTTTATTTAGAGTTGCTCTTTTCGAATCATCTGTAGCAGTTCAGCTCATCATTTAAACAAAAAGTCAGTTCATGAGTTCACTTCGTTTTGTACGCAGAGACAAGTTAAGCTGTGTTCATGCCTTGATTCTACTTAAAGTAAATGGATGTATGATAGTGATACTGAGGATTGTCCACGGGCATCATTGCCTTTCTCTGTGCTGTGCTGACTCGCAATCAGTGGAGGAACTTGTATAAGTACTAGCACATACTCACGCATCTATTTTACATGCAATTATTAATTTCGATAATTCTGCTCACAATAAATCGATCTGAATTTTTGTGTTCAAAAAGGCCAAATAATTTGCATCCGAGATGCATTTAGATTTTTAGTGCGGATTTTAAGGGGGAGTTTCTAATTGAAAGTTGTGAACAACGAGTGAATATCCCATAATTACTATTCCGTGTACGGACAAAATTAAATGCAGGTTTGTGCTCACAATTAAGAAAGATTTGCCGCACAATTCTGCTTCGCTTTCATGGTAATTATAACACGTTAGATCAAATTATTCTTACAGCAGACAGATCTCACCGGCTCCAATTCAAAGTTGAATTAACAAAGCAGAAAGCTAAAAATATACCACATACCTACCTTCATCTCGAGCATTAGTTAAAAATAATTAACTAAGGTGGTTTTGCAGTTGAGCTCGTCTTGGTAATTGTAACAATCGCTCATAGTCATTGCTGAAATACTTCTCAAGCGAAGAGAAATATGATCGTGGAGGGAACGTCACTCATTTGACCACTGACTATGTAGTTACGGTGCAACGGGCTGTACATTATGTAGATGTTGTTATTACTTACAGTGGTTATTAGTATTAGAGAAATTGGAGTGATGGTCATAAGTCATAGTTCGTGCTTAGCGGAAAGAGGAATTTGTCTCTAAAAATTCCCTTAATTTGTGTATGCAATGGAAATTAATTGTGATAATTGAGAGCCCACAGGGCAAGCTATGGGCTCCCGTGCTGCTGAAGGAAGTGCGGACTAACTTGTTTTTTAAAATCCATTTTCTGCTTTTTTAACGCAACCTGTTTTCCTTTTTTATCTAACAGAATCTCTGTTTATACCGTAGCAGGCAAGACTCGAATGCAAGTACTCAAGTACGTAGCCAGCCTGTGTATGTTATATCATATCGTTTCATATGTATTGCATAACTCTTGTAGGCATATGCTTATAAATACATAAGTACATAGGAGCAAAGGTAGGCAATATATATTAAACGTACTAGTAGGTGCACACAGTACAGTTTATTTACTTACGGTGAGAGCCTATGTAGCGTACCAAATGAGACCCCTTGTTCTGTTGTTGTTTGGCTGAAGAGGATTTTTGTCTTCACATTTACAATTCTTTCTCCTCAACATCATTCAACTGAAACTAATAAGGCAGCATTCGTATATAAGTATTACGCAAAGAGTATCGCTAATGTAGCTTAATTGAATTTCATACATATACTCACCAGTAACAGATATAGTAAATACATATTTGCGGACTTTTTTACATGTGGGTATAAATATGCTGTGGCTGCTGCACTGGTTACAGCAAGGTGCAAAATATTGCCGTACTATATTTCCAGTATTAATAAGTTTTAATGTACGTGCGAAGTTTACTAATGGTCAGTGCATGTCTTGTCGATCTATTCTATGTGCATGCAAGATGCACAAAGATTTTGTTGGCTAAAGAAGTGAATTACATATTTATAATGCAGCTGCACAATTAATGAGAAGAGATGGGCACGGACTCGGTTGGACAACTTGGACTGACTTGATTCTAAAATAACTTGGATTTAGATATTAAGTGTTGGTACTTCACAGATTCAGCAAATATTAACACAAATAAATTAATTGGAGTATTAAAAATGTAAAATCATTGAAATTAAACTCTATTTTTATACACAATTAAATTCTATTGCAACTTCTATTTGCAAAATGCAAATCAGGATCCTGTCATTAAAACTAGGAATAGCAAATAATTTTGTTCTTGATTATAGCACGGTGGTAGAATGGAAATTCGCACCTGATACTTTTATATTTTGAATATTTCAACACCATTCACTTTGCAAAATTAAATGGATAAAAAATCAAACAACTTACTACTTAGGTTGTAATTATTTAGCTACATTTCATATTGCAGTTTGCAACTTTTAGTAGATACGATCAGCGTTACTCCCAAACAAAAAAGCATGCTTTGTAAAAAATCGCTTTTTTGCTTGTGAAGAGAATGACGGCTTATTGCCGTTTTACTCTTTATTAATTTCGGCCTAAAAGTACAATTTGTCATGAATTTGTTCCTTCAGATAATTAATTATACGCATACTACAAAATACTTTTACAATCTGCATGTTATAAAGGGATAAACGAATTTCATTTTCAATAATGCAACAAATTTATTTAAATCGACACAACCGAAAATGGTTTACAATATGTACGTTGTATGTATGTATTTATACTGGGATTCGGAAAAACAGAACAAAAACCAAAAAAGCATCGAAACTGTAATAAAGCATCAAAAAAGTCAAAATTGCCTCTGAATTTTTGGTTTTAGCGAATCCTGGATACGATGAATCAATGGATTGTTTTACACTTTTCAATTTAATAATATTTCATGGTTTTAGTAAATTTAGTTCTACCATTCAGTAAATATTTGTTGCTGTACCATAACATTAACTCGAATAGTATTTTAAATCATTTCTCGGTGTAACGCAACCCTACCTAACCTAACTTACTATTTCTAGCAATTAATATTGTTAATTGTATTACACTAGTAAGCACGATTAGTACCGAACTGCCGAACACACCAAGAAAAGGTGCACGAAATAGGCGATTGTACGGAAGCCACACTTGGTGCGAATAAGGCAAATAAGGCTGTGTATAAAGCCCAATTAAATTGGCGCGGCTTAATTGGCAAGATTGTTGAAACCTTTTACGCTCAATAATGTAACCACTAAAAGTAGTAATTGAACCTCGACGTTTCTCCATTTAGCTTCTGATTGAGTCCTCTTTGATTCTCAGTCAGCAAAACCACATGTATATATTATTTAATAAACCGGCATGCCATTAGGAAGCCACCAAGAAGTCAAACAAAACAATAGCGAAATAATTTAGAGTACCTGTGTAACACGTAATACATTAAATTACAAGTGACGGATTGAAATGTGCGGATAAGAGCGTCAGGTACGGTTGGACGAAGGAAGTGATAGTAGGCGTGTGAGTGAGAGAGATAAGAAACAGGGACTTTATATGTTGATTTAGTTGCAAAGGCAATGCAAATACCGGATTTTTACAGAAGTTTCAGTTATGTTTGTACTACTACATACATTTCATTCAACTCAGCATTGCTCTCTTTTCATTGTAATATTTTTCTGCCACCAGAGTTTGTCTCTACAATATCTGCTCTACCACCTAATGCAGTCTCTCTTTCTCTCTCTTATAATCACCTTTTACGTTGTAGTCGAATAGAAAGGTTTCCCCTCAAAATACATAAAGAAAAACTTGATTGAATACGTTAATTAAGGATATGCTGTAATGCTGTTAGTACGTTACTACATAGTAGAATGACGGGTGGCAGAGCAGAGCGAGAGCCGACGCTCATGTGAGTGTGAGTGTGTGTGTGTGTGTGTGTGTGTATCGAAGAGACACATTTATGTCTCAGCGTTGACACAGATGTCATTGAGGGCATCGTTTTCAGCTTCGCTTGCTGCTTTTCTTCATTTACAATGGAACAGCTCACTTCAGCTCAGTTCTACTTGGGTGTCTCTGTATATTACAGCAATAGAAAGTATAAAATCAGCTATCCGAAAACTTAAACACCTTAATTATTTATATTTTGTAAATATTATGAAACTTGGAAACATTATTCAGAAGGTAAAACAATTCAGAGTAACATTGGGTCAGGCTGTCACATGCTAATTTTGGAATGGTAACAAGTGTTAATTGATTTTATAGGCAAAAATGTGCTAGCGTGTAATGTATATAGCTTTAATGTTTCATACTAGTATTTAGGTAGCAATAAATAGGATATAAACATACATAACAGTAAGCTTATAGAGTTTTACTCAATATTAGTAAATATACAGGAGGTGATATTGAAGTATGTAGGTGGGTAATGCAGTTCATGCCAAACAATTAAAGAGCGATTCTAGGGGCACTTTGGTCAGAATTACTGATACTTAAACAACAAAAGTAAACATAACATCCCATCATTTTCAACTACACAACGACTACTTGCACACTTGAAGCTCTGAACGCATGCTGTAGTATACGTATTGTGTTTCACTGTAAATATGCAGTTTGGGCAACTTAAGGACTCATACCATTCTACATACATGCAAATGCACACTATAACACACATAATACTGTTATTTAGTGCAATCGTCTAAAACAATAATATCACATCACGTAAAACAATGCATTGCTTATAGTAACCATCATAAAGTTGTGAAGAGATTACGAAAGGAAAGCAATTTCGAATAAACTGCTCAAGTAATAGGTAGTAGCGAGAGAGAGAGCGAGTGAAGGGAAAGACAAGGCAACTCTTAGTCATATATTTGTGTGAGTTGACGTTTTCGGCTCAGCAAAGAGACAGAGGAATATAATGGATCATTGGCAGACTGCATTGATGAAACGAATATAGATATATATATATTTGAGTATTTGCAGGAGTCGAATATTTAGTCTTGTGCTTACATATGTGTTTGTGTGATGTGAGTAGGAAGTAGTGTGACTTTAAGGGCCCTGCACTCCCATTTGATCATTTGACGACCTTCGAATGTGGCAAAAAATGACATTTTCGGGGGCGTATTACCTCATAAAACGGCGTCACGGGTCATTTTAACTATGACTCTTCCGTCCTCATACCCTTCTATAGTTTGTTTTACAAATCTAACTTGAATACTCGCTCATCTACTCTACTTCCGTGGCATGTCGCTCATACGGTGTGCACGTATGTATGTACTATTCAGACTCTTTGAAAGCTTTAGCTGGAAGTATGAGGCATTAACCGTTTCGTTTTGCAAAGCTCCACTCTTCAAATTGTATTATATGTCACAAATGGTACAAATAGTTTGTTATTATCATTAGTGTTTAAAAGTACGTAAAAGTCATCAGACACTGCATTGTGCCTTTTTGTTTGCTAGTGCAGCTTGTCAGTTCAGTCTCGATATTTTTTATGTGAGTCTGTATGTAGAAAAATATTGGACATTACGAATATATGTATGTGTCATGATATAGGTACACATACATATTTACAAAAACAAATATTACTCAGAAATTGTCAGAAGTCATCGCAGACTGTCCCAATTGCAATATGTTTTTTCCTGGAATGTTTTTTAAAGAAATAGAAAATCGGTCTGCCGAGTCATGCGAAGAAAAATGTTCTGGTGTTTCCTTTCTTGTGGACAGTCCCAGCTTTTGAATATTTATTTAAATTTTTCGTGTTGTAGTTTATTAGGGTGTAAAGTATTTTATGAGTCTGTCATCTGGATTTCTTAATAGGGGTTTCTGTATTCTTTGTGTGAATGATTTGGTTTTGGAGAGAAATCGTGGTTTTCTCTCACACTACATACTACTGGATCTTCGTAACTTGATTTATTTTTATTGTGAACACACAACCCTAATAAGATATAGATATTTCGCGTTGAGTAAGTCAACTGTATTACCAATGCACAATAATACAGTTCACTACATGGAACTATGGTGCATTAATGTACACAAGGGTATATGATACCTAAATCTATTAACGTTGTATCTGTACACTCTACTGTATTAGGTAATTGTACTTACTACTTACTTATTTTCCAAAAGCCTGTTGTATACCTACTACACCACCAGACACGACCAAAGCAATAGCACTGCAGAGCACTACGTTTAAACCGCTAAAAGCATATCTTTGCAAGCTTTTACTACTTGGTTGTCAATTGTTGCAGATATTTCACTCCCCCTTGCAAACACAACTCTTCCAAGTGCTCAGTGCATTACTGCTGTCATAAAATGACTCCCCAATAATAATAATTGGCACCCAGCAACCTCGCCTCTAGTACATTGTATTACTGCTAAATAGCAATACGCAACCGGGACACTCTTCTAGTTTCTCCTTTGTGAATCTGTGCTCTGTGTCTTGTCATTTGTTGGCTCTGTGGTATCTATATATCTAGGTATTATATTATCTGCTTCCCTGCCAGGTAAACGTATCAGGGACACCTACAAACCGAATGATGTCATTTAAATATCTGTACTCATACGCGTGCACAAATATTAACACAGTACAATTTAGGTAATGTAATCTCGTCATGGGTCAATTTCAACACAATGTAAGTACGTTTCACTTTCAAGCATAGGGATAGATACAGTGAGTGAAGCGCTGAGCTAATATCACTGAAAATAATTTAATTAATTCACTTGTAGTACAGTCTACTAGTTTGAAGGCAAGCGTTGCAATAGGATTATGCAAATTCGTGAAAGCTGTAAAGAGGATTAGGGACACGGTTTAACTAGCTTATTCCTCACAGTTGACTAAATGGCTACGCACTAAAAGAAGAGCAGATTCCTGCGTGTTACGTGGAATCCATTTCCTCTGTCTCACTTTAGAATTCGATCGTTTCTTTTCAATCTTCCAAATTGTCATTGCAATATTCAAGTGCAGTCTACGTTCTTAGTGCATACAATTAGCTGTAGCGATCCAATGTATTGTCAGTGGTAGTGCATTTGGCTACTATCTAGAAACTCTGTTCGTATGAAAGAGAAGGCCTCTCAAAGCCAAATACTGATAAAAATACTAATATTGAATGAAAAGACTCTACAATTCAATAAATAGTTGCATACTTAGCACGTACCAAGCTTACTTCTCATTATAATTAATTAATTATAATCTGCAAGACAGTTTACAACTGTCCGTATTCCTTTACTGATGGTTATTAGTGAGTGACGGATAGGACATAATCTCAGAGTATCTGTAATTAGATCTAATACCTCGTTAATGAAAGCAACATTTCTCGTGCCAATTTTCAACCGTAGTGCACCACTACTACTGTGATACGATGCTTTGCTATTACGTATACTGTAAAGACGGTAGTTATCTTCTCCTTACACGCATTGTGCTCACAAAGTAGGTTTGTACGTACAATTATAAAGCCTCACAACTGCTAATTACTCTTGTAGGTAGGTGAGTAGGTGTATTAGTTCATTGAATACAAATACACCTTATTATCATCGTTGATGACGTTGGGATTAAAGATGTAATTAGAAAGCCTGCCTCTTCATTACGTCAGATCGCATTACATCAGCCTCTCTGTCTCTCTCTGACTAAGTAAGTTTGCTTTGACATTTTTGCATAAAAAAGGTTATATGCTAATGTTGGTGCAAGCATGATGGACTTTGCGATATGTAGCTTTTTCTCGTACGGAAATATATTCTATACGGCAAGATTGTTTTCATTCTGGTACGTAAATAGTCGGGCTAGAGAACAGTGAAGCTCTGTGTATGTGTTTTTGCACAGGGTAGTAGTACAGCAACTAAAGTTTGCTCAGATGATATAGTAAAGAAGTAAAGCATAGCACAAACACAATAGAATACCTACTGGACGTATTAGTAATGGTAGAGAAGCGTAGTAAGTGAAATAAGCAGAAATACATTGAAGTAAGTTCTGGTGTTCTAAGATGGATAGAAAGATATGATGCAGCAAAAGTAAAGTGAGCATGAGATACAGAGATACATTGTATGTACACTGCAAAGCACCGTGTACACGTACTCACATGCTACACTGTATGTGTACTCACTCACGTCACATCACATTCACATCGTACTACATAGTAGAACACATACACATTGAAATGGCTCGAGTTCGTATCGTATCGTACGTAGTAGTAAGTAAGTAGAGTCGAGTGACTGTGTGAGTGAAGCACACAATGCCCGTACTATGGTTGTAGTATGTTTGCCAGGGTTGATCTGACTCTGACTGAAAGAGAGCTAACTGACTGACTGAGTTGAGTAGTAGAAACTAGTAAGTTGAAGCTGAACAGAGTTGCTTGTTGGTTGGTGGTTCTGTTCTTGAACATTGACGAGAAGGGAGTCAGAAGAACGAGAGTCTAGGCAAAAGCTCTAGAGCCAAGTGAAGCTAAGCAAGAAAGCAAGCAAGTAGTGTCAATCAAACAGTTGCTCGCTGTTGTAAAGGGAGGAAGGCAGGAGCAAGCTAGCGGCTCTCTACTGACGACTTGTCTTCATTTTAACTCGTACGTGAAATTACATTACAGTGCCACACACATTGCATTGTGAGCAACATTTCGCCAAAAAATCAAGTCACTCACTTGAGATTTTCTTCAACAAAGTCACAACTAACGATTCATTTAGTCCTGTTATCAGTGTCACTGCCACAGAACAACAGGAAATTGCTTGGGCACATTGTGAAGAAGTAGCGTACTACTAAGTAGTGTCGCATCTCATATTACACTTTTCTGAATAGTGCACAGTCACATTACTGTGCCACAACCAGCTGTAGGCTACTTTTACAATCTACTCAGTAGATAATTTAATGTGGCAGAGCGAAAAAGTGCAAATTATTTTGTCACCACGCTTCTTCAGTTGAATTGAGACATTTTTCGTAAATTACTGTGAAGACCTGAGTGATGAGTATTGTAGCATGGTGTTGAGTGTTTCCAGTTGAGTTGTTGTGAGCAAAGAATTTCCATCACGCCACATTAAAACATTTATATATATATATATTGGAATATGTATATAGATGATGTACCTACATACATAGAGACCAGAAGTTAGTCAGTTCATAGTGGATTGTACTGGAGAATAGTGAGTGTTACTCATTGACTTTACGGAAGTGTAACATCTGCTCAAGTCTCAAATGTAAACAATCGTGAATGTTTTGCAAAAGTGTTATTCGCAAAAGGTACGTCATCTTATTGCCGGTGTTCTTCGAATTTTCTCCTTCCTACGCCAACTCTTTATACATTCTAGTACTATTACAGTAAAGGAACAATTCAACTCACTGACTCTATTTGACTACAGTGTATTTGTTTCCATTCAATAGCCAATTTTCAATAATCAATCAAGGGACATCACGCTGAGAGGGACAAAGTAGTATATTTTATCGGTAGAGATTGAACGTGAAGCCGGTTTACTGTAGGGCTTTGTGGTTTGTTCGACTTTAGTGTTTCGTGCCCACGACGTAGGTCTTACAGCGTGTAATTTAATGTAGCATTGGATTTCATTGTATACCTGCCATCACAGTACTCAACCGAACTACCAACTATTACACACTGCCTACAACACAAAAAGAGTGGTGGTCGAGAGCACACACACACACCAATTTATAACATTTTTTTCTATTCGTTGATCTCTGTAACTCAGCGAACTAAACTAAACTGGCTGCTTCCTCGTACTACTACCACCGTGTGTGTGTTTCTGTGTGTGTGTGTGTATCGAGTAACAATAATATACCTACTTGAGTAGTATTACCCATCATCACTGCTCATCGTGGTAGAAAACACAAAGTAATTATAGTGTGAGATTTGTAAAGTTGTGTTTGTGGGTGGTTCAAGTTACGGCCACCATTCACCATTTGAGGGCCAATATTTCAATTAGGCCTGTTATCATATAACATCTCATCGCATATGCATAGTGGGGATTTTTACAAAAACGTTAATTTAATCAAAGCACCCGTTTACGCAAAGTCAGCTTCAATAAACGATTAAATTAAAACTTCTTCCTGGATCAAAAATCTCACTTGCAGCTTCCGTCATAGAGGTTTACACGTATGCAGTACAGTACACCTAAGACATTGACTGTGAGGAATAATTGAGTGAGCGGGCCAGTTGATTGTTTGAATTATATCTATTCATACAAATTAGTGAAGAGATCTGAACTCTTGTTAACTTAATGTACTCATAATCCAACACTGTTATCCTTATCTACGTCTATGTATGACGGACAGACACGTAGATAGGTAGCTGTAGATAATTCAAATCTGCTCCGAAAAAAAAACGCAGCCCTAATTGAGTGCAGGGTGCATACTAATTCTTAAGAATTGGATACACTACAGCTACTCGAGTCATAAATCCACTTCCTCTGTCTGTTGGACGATTGACTATCAGCAGAGTATCTGAAACTCTGTGCCACCATTCCTGCACACAGACACACAGACAGACACACATCAACAAAATTCATCCCGTCGACTACATCATCACATCAGCACATCACATCAGTGTAGTGCATATCCCATTCAAGGAGCCAAATTAGCGCCCTCAGCCCAACAACCGATTCATTTGATTTCACGAAGAAGGAAATACAAGATACAGCTCACGAACAGAGAGAACATAAGTACAGAAGCCAAGTCCACTTTTGGACTGAGGAAGGAAGTGTATCATAAATAGCCAGTTGGGTGGACGGATGCAATCCAAGACTCGAGTTCAACCGTATACACTCACGTGTACTACATATGAATGTGCATACGACATACGAGTAGTAAGTATCTTTAATGCTTATTCTTAGCTGGCCTGGCCTGTCTCTCTTCGAGCTGGACTTAGCACACAGCATCTCATCTCATCACCTGTAGTACAATACCCACTACCACTATATATACTTATTACCACTACCTCGACTACCTTCCTGACTACAGATATCGGAAATTATTACTATTTCTGCATTACATTAGCTGTGAGCTCCCAAACCACTACCTAACTAACTCTACTACGGTTTCTGCCCATTGCTGCTGCACTGGTCAAGTTTGGTCTGGTTTCCTCGACTCACTACGTACAGAGAGCGTCCTTACGTATACTCCATTGAATACTACAGAGAGGAAGAAGAAGAACAGAGAGGCAGAGCACACAACTCATGTTATCTTCACTAATATTATCTACACATCATTCACTCCTCGGGTAGTTGGTAGTAAGTAAGTAACAACCTCACATCGCACATCACAAGATCACATCAGAGAAGAAGCACAACAGTGAATGAATGAGTGCTTCTTCTCTCTAGCTTCATCATTCCAATTCCAACTCACTGCAATACTAATAAGAAGAGGAGCTAGAGAGAAATCAGATAAAGTTAACCTTTTCAATGTATTACTACTACAACCACTACTGCAATAATTCAACACTACTACAGTAGTGGAGAATCAAAAAAGGCTGGCCAACACGAGACATTCATATGGTTCTGTATAGTAGTTGTAGTAAGTATAGAAGCACAGAGAGAAGAAGAAATCTCCTTAACTTAACTTCAGATCAATCTAAATTCTTCTGCAAGATGGGATTAATTTGAACTCTGCTGTGGACTTGACTGTTCTCTGCCAGTACCTCTTGCAATTGTGAAACGGACAAAAGTTAACATACAATAATACACTTGTAGTAAGTAGGAACAGTGGTGATGCCCTGTGCTGTACGTAAAATGATTGCAAACGATGGAGAAGATGCAAAGAACAATTTCTCATACTGCTCATCATTCTCCTATCTGGATCTGCTTACAATTACCACATTACACAAAACGACTACCAGCAAAAGCGATCTGTAGCGAATCCCATTTGTAGAGAAGGTTCGCCAACTCGATATAGGAAGCAGAGCAAGAGCCAGTACATGTCATATATGTGCACAAATTGAGCAACAGGAACTTTACCTATTGGCACTGTATGTTCTGTGTTCTTTCGTAGTAGTCGAGCGTATGCCATTGCGTACAACAAAGCACAAGACAAAACAGTTAGACAGGAATACATACACAGTCAGTTGAGAATACGGTTCACTCACACAATATCCGTAGAAGCAGCAGCGAGAGATGAGCGTTTGCTTGAGAGGAAAAGGAATAATATTGGATCGAGGGATTGTGAAGTAAAGTGAATTGAGGTCTTGCTTTGTTTTCGTTGAGCAAAGAGAGAGACAAGTTGACTCGGAACATAAGAAGACGAGAGCATCTTCGTTGTCAATTCTGGTTCAGTCGTCTACTCGAATTTCCACACAAGTTGAACACAGAGCACAGCAGCAGAGACAGTTACACTTTGTCTGTGTGCTCACCAGTAATCAAAAGGAATCAAATCAAATCAGCTGTTGGTCTTGTCTACTACTTGACTCTCTTGTTGCCTAGGCTGTTCCACTCTGGCTTGGCCAGGCCCCTTTGGTGAAACAAGTGTTTGTGATTGATATACAGAGTGGTTTTGTTGTTTAAGGAGATTTGAAACTCAACTACTAAGGAAATCAATATAAAAGTGATGAAATTCGATGATAAGAGCTGATGCCTCTGTGCATAAATTACAATATTTATATACATTGTGCGTTTTGCTTTGTCTTCACAGAGCTCTTCTACTGCTGCGCTTCTTTTCTCAAGTTCAAACCGTACACACACAGACACACACTGTTGGGGCAGCACAGTGGACTGTGTGATACGATAAGAGACCTTTCCTAAAGAAGTAGAAATATATTTATCTGATAGCTGTTGCCAGAAAAATGGAATGCAATCGATTGATTGATTGACTATTGATAAAATAGTTTCTTGTACGAGGCTCTTAACTCTGTGGCTCCTTGACTGCATTGCTTACTGTACTGTAATCGTGTAGGTTGTAGCAAACTAATGTGTCAGAGAGGTACGCCATGCTCCTTGCAGAGTAGTACAAGAGTGAACTGAAAGTCATTGTGGATTGTGTACAAAGATACGTGTCCAAATAATTACAAGATATCGTCTAGAAGTGGACGTAAATGCTAGTGGTGTACTCGTTGGCTTGTTGATGTCACGAAAGGGTTACTTGCACACAAAAATGAAAGTTATCTTATTTTAAGTAAGAAATACGGTGTGGTAATTGAGGCAGTCTACTTTGCTCCTTCATTCTTTGTAGTAAGTACTTGTCTCATCTCATCTAAACTGAACTGCACTGAACACAAACTACTGCATAAGTGTACCGTAGAAACGAACGAACAAACGAAAGTGAGTGAATGATAAATATAAGGAGTCTCTCTACCTACCTACACACAAACCGTAGTCTACCTACCTATAAATAAATGCACATGCCTACCTCTTTTAACTAAGGGTAATGGTTATGTTTTAGTAAGTAGTACTAGGAGACAGGCAGACGGATAGAATACAGGATAGGATAGCCGAACAGCTCCCATACAATCTGAACCTACCCGTATATTTATCCTTACCAAAGTGCATACCCACACACACACACACACACAGAGATACGTATTCACTAGAGACTAGAGTCCAGGACACAGAGACAGATATAAGTGAGTGAGTGTCTTAACCTGACTTGACTTGACTTGTAGAGAGAAAGAGACAGAAAAAATCAAAATGTTGTTTACTTGCTTACGTGAAGGTGGGGCCGTGGGATCGGCAGCAGCCGCGGCAGCAGCAGCATCGTTAAGCGCATCAGCAGGGGGTTGTGAAACCCCATTATCCTCCAATTTGAACTGTTCCCGAATTAATATGATGAACGGTAGTTTGTATGACGAGAACGGTGGTGGAGGAGGATCTAGCGGTATGACGAATGGAGGCGGCAGCTCTTCTGGAGGATCTTCGACCACCACTCCGATCTCCTCGACCACTTCCCCTTACTCTAATAACAATAATATCAAATGCGAAAATTCCCCACCTGTCTCATCCATGTCGATATCACTATCGAATGGAAATTCACATTCTGGGGGGCCTCTGCACATACCTGCCAAGCGCCTACCCGTCGGAGGAAGCGGAAGCTCCGCCTCTAGTGTAAACTCATGCAGTCTTGGTTACGGGAGTCACTCTTCGGCTGCAGGTAAGACTTCATTTCAATTTTTAATTATTTTTCACATCTTTCCAGAACGATGTTGCCTTCCTATTTCAGTAATTGTATAGTAAACATAACCGAATTAATGGGGGGGTACGTTTATAGCGTGGAGCAGTTACCCCAGTTCCCTACCCGTGGACTCGTCCGTGGGAGGAGTTGGAGTAACGGGCAGCGGAGGGGGCAGTGGCTCCTCCAGCTCTGCTCATCAAGGTGTATCATCCTTTGAGACATCTCCGTACAACACGTCGATGGGCTCTTCGGCGGCCGCAGCCGCTTACTACGGTTCGGCCAGCTCTGAGCGAAAGCATGGGCATCATGGAAGTCATGGGATTCCTTTCTGGCCGGCGAATGACTACAAATATCCAGGAGCTCCTTCAATTACGGACTGTCAGCCTTTTGGTGCTCAGAATTGGTGTAACTACTCTCCCTATGCCAGCCGGGTCCCCTCTCACATGGACACACACGGTCAACCGGTCTCTTACTTGACCGCTGCTGCTGTCTCCGCTGCTGATGATCGGAGGTCTGCCGTCGACCCAGCTGGCTTTCATGCCACGTACGGCCTGAGGGAGCCTTACGGGGCACCTGATCCTATGACTGCCACACCTTACCCTCCACCAGGTCAGTACAATTTTCCCTTTTCAACCCTGTACTTTATGTGTCATTTACAATTAGTGCATACAGCAATTAGTCAGCAAGAGCTTTTTTTCGTTTGGAGCGTATGCCACTGCTTTTGGAAAACAGATTGAGAGTTACATGTCATCGTGTGAAAGTACAATGCCACCTTCTACTCTGCAGTCGAGTACCTAATGGTTGCGACCAATGTATTGTGTAAATATATTATTATGTACCTATATTTTGGTCTGCACGTACTCGTTCAATGTTATTTCAGTTTTGTCCATCGATCTTCACTCATTAGTCTGCACAGAGGCCAAAGCCAGCGATTCGATCCAAGTGGGAACAAAAAGTTTCACTCCCTACTTCCTGCATTAGTTCCTTCCTTTTACTTGCTTTTTTTTAGGAAATACTACTTACTGGAAAGAAATGATGTAGATGCACGTAGAGTGGTGCACACAGTTGAGTACGTATATGTACTACTATGTAGTGGTAGAAGGAGAGAGGGAATTATAATATGCCCCTCTCGACTCTCTACTTTCAGCAACATACTGTTTACTTATATAGAAAGAGATAGGAAAGAGGTCTCTCTCTCTCTCTCTCGACATCTCTTCCATGCTTTGCATTTTGAGACTGAACTTACTAAACTCTTTGTGACTTGACTGGAATATCAAATCCGGGTTGCAAATCATATAAAGAGAGTAAAGTTAGCAGTAGTTTGTATAAAGTTAGGCTGAGCGTGGTAAACATAAATGCTTGAACATGGTTGCACGCGAGACTCCTGCTGCTGTACACATACTACATTTATATAAGTGCACTATATGTACATTGTAGTGGTAGGTTTGAAGAACTTGCATTAGTTAAGTCAAACTATAGAAAACTGGGCACGAGTTGAATTTCTTGTCCTTCTCTCTCTCTCTCTCTCTCTCTCTCTCTCTCTCTCTCTCTCTCTCTCCATTTTACTTTACTTTGCTTTACTTAAGTTGGATAAACGTGTTTCACCGTTTGTTGTTGACTTGACTAACTGGAGACGAATGGAAGCTTGAGAGAGAGACTTCATCACAGTCTATACTTGAACGTACTTTGACAGTGCACTGCCAAAATAGTAGCAAAAGACGGAGAAAGGGCATACAGTGGAGCTGACAGACATGTAGTATAGACAGATAAAGAGAATAAGGGTAAAAGAAATAGTAATGCGGAGACATACACACATACATGGTACATGCACACATACATACTCCTAGTCTTACATACATACATACATACATGCATAGTAAAGGAGAATTTGGAGAAACGAGAATCTTGTTGAAATGTAATGTGGGTTGGGAGAGTGAGTGAGTGAGTGAAGAGGGCTTATGTTAGTTTAAGTTAGACGTCGGAGGAAGTCAACAGAAGACATTGCATGCCATGCCAACTGAGAAGCCACCAACCAAACCAACCACCACCTAATGTAATGCAAAGTAATGTAACCTAATGTAATGTAATGTAAAGTAATGCAAGTTGAGTGAGTCTCGGGTAGAGAGAAAACTCAAGTGATGTGACTTGGAGTTCGGCAGCTGAAATGAAATATCTGTCCCTCCATTTCTTCAGTCAGTCACTCCAGTTTCGTTGAGATTCTTGATTTGCTCTCTCTCTGTGTCTGTGTGTGTATGTCAGACAGAGAGAAGACGAGTTAGACGGTAAGACTAGTAGTAGAGGTTGCACTGTCTTCTTGTCTTCCATTGCCGTCACTGACATGTACTATTTGTCTGTGTGGCTTTTGTTGAATTCAGAACTGAAGTAACGAACTAAATTGAAAGAGGCAAAGGTTTAATAATATGAATGAAGCATGGCTTGCCTAGCAATGCATATCTAAGCTTTTCTCTCGGCTTATTTTACATTACATTACTTGGTTCGTATAAATTTGAAATTCCTTAGTCAGCACAGAATCGTATCAGAGTTGAGCTCTATCTGCTGTGCTGCTTGGTGTGGTGGTGGTGGTGGTGCTGATGTGAGAGGCAAATCTAGTCAGCATTTAGGAATTCTCTAGTGGAATTTCTTTTGTAATGTCATTTTGATATCAAGTAACTATTCTCTTGTTAAATATTGAAGAGTTCTCTGTTTTATATTATGATACGGGCTGAGAAATAAATATTTCCTAACAAGGTATTCTGATATAGGTATTTGTGTATGTAGTCCCGTCCCAAAGCATCTCGCATTTCTTAATTGTAGTTTAGACTTCGATCCAGCTAGACACTGCTTCCACTAATGTAACAATTCGCAGGCCAAATTTATAAAAGCAATGCTAATATTTAACTCACTGGTCATACTACATGCTAATACCACAACGTATTTGCAAAAGTCAAAAGTAGTATTTGAAAAGCTCAACATTAGCACTAGACCATACCTTTGTGTATGTGTGTGACACAGCTGTAAGTGCAAACTTCATTTGCGTGTGAATAGTAAGTGATTAATAATTAAGAAAAATGTGACAATGCAGCAACAAATGCGTGAAGGAAACGGGTAAACAATGATATTGCCTCCAGGCATTTCTAATTTGTATAAAATAAAAAGTGTTCCTTCTCCTTCAAGTCACTCACTTCTTAAAGACCTAATGTGTGTGCATGTACCTAATATTCTTAGACCTTCAACGGCAGTAGACCTTTGCAACAGTCATAAAAGGTCAGAAAGGAAGATGCACTTTTCTTTTTACCTGAAAAAACTAACAACAATAAACAATGCCCAAAGCTCGACATCCTTAAACTTGGAATCGGTGAAAAGCTTCAGTGGTAGAGGAGATACTTTATTTCCTTTACTCTGCTTTGCTTACTGACGGACAAAGATAAAAATGGCTTTTGTATTGCAGTGCACTGTAACCCAGTGCATGTCAGATAGTAGACAACGACACTGACTAGACAATGCACCAACAGTATAAGTTATAATATAAACCCTTCCGACGTGTCATTCATTCTACATGATCTTTTCTGAGCTATTCTTAGCTGTAGTGACGAATTTGACCTGACCTGACTTTAGCCGTCAATAAAAGCAGACACCCTTGCCTTCCACTAATAAAAGTCCATGGAAAGTAGTCAGTCGTATATACTTACTAAATATAAAAGCTCGCACACGATGAGTTTTCTCTATGCACTATTTCCCTAAAAAGTGTTTTTGCTATGCATTTCCCAAGTCTCCAACTCTCCAGCCGGCCAGCAGCCCTTTTCTTCCGTGATTTCCACTTTCTGTCCAGTTTTATTATAGATTTTTATTATTGTAGGAAGGCCAACTTAAACTATTTATGTAAGCCTTTTTACACGTTTATTTTAGGTAGTATTGCTCTCTCTACAACAGATTACTACAGTCATTTATACAAATGCTTTTTTAAAGTTAAATTTCTACTCTTCCTCTATACTATTTTAAAGTGATCTGTACTGGGTCTCCTGGGTTGACATTGAATGCGTTTCTTTACCATTTATATGTTGACCGTAAGGGTAAAGAAATGTACTCTCACTTTGATTGCCCATTCTTTTTATGTGTAGTCGGTGCGTTGGAGGAGTCGGTTAGGACTCCTATACCAAAGATATGCCTTGTAATAACACTTTTGTCACTCTTTCGTTAGTTCTTCTTCTTCCGCGAGCTGAGACGGTTTGAATTCTGAAAGTTTAACAGAAAATCAAATGAAAAATCCTTTTTTTTCGTCAAGCGTTTTGATTTCCTTAATAATACCAGCTAAAAAGTGTCAGAAAGTGAATAGTGAATCAGTTTTTAACACTTACTAAGGGGTCAGTGTGATATGGCTGATAATGAAGTAAGTTGTGATAGCCAGAAACAATTGGCACTAGCCAATCTACTTCTCAAGGCGTACTATTTAAATTCCGGATTTTTCAATGGTAACAAATTTAAAAAAATTAATTATTCCGAAAATATATAGCGACAGTGATATTATAGTATTTTGCGTTTTAGTATTATTTAATATGTACGTACATACCTTGTGTTTGTTTAATTTTCTTTGAATGAACACATGAATACTTAGTATATATCAACTGTGTGAATCTTTTCACCTACGAACCTATTAAAATATCATAACTCGCACATCGCATTGGAGCATCAATTTAGCAAGACAAGTATTTAAAGGAGAGAGTCCACATTGAAATATTTGTAAGCTAACTAATCTTTAGCTCATTCCATCCTTCTCGTTCTAGTTCATTTTTATTACGGTTAAATAGTGCCATATGGGCCCATTCTGCTGACACGGATCGCCTCCCTAACTGCACAACACACTTTAACGTACAACATCACATAACAAACTGCCTTCTTCTACTTCTTCGTACTCAGCTTGGCTTTCCTCCACTCTCTGTCTACGAGTATCTACTTTTTTGCTTTTAACGAACTTTACATACTCATCCTCAGCTATAGCAGAACTAATGCAAGTCGAGCGAAACGAAGCCACCCGTCTTCTCCGTCTCCTTTGAGTTCAGTTCAGCTCTCTGCATTTCTTTTCTCCTCGTTTGCTGTCTCACTTGGAGAACGAAACTTCTACTTTTGTAAGTATAACAATCTCATGAAGAGATACGTCCAATTATAACATATTCCATTGTATTTTGTTTTATGTACACAACTGATACTGGTTACAATGTATATATCTCCTGGCTCTGTGTCCGTGCACATTGATACTAATACATACACATATACTTTATGCCTAAAGACAAGATATTGACGAAATGTGTTACGCAACCAACTAGACCCTGCCTGGCTACAGGGTAACCCTTTTACTTGTTGGTATAGTACAGCTTATTTGTCCTATGGCTACTTACTTTGTAGCTGGGAGCCCAACGGTTCGTTTACGTATGCATTTACAAATATTCATGTGGGGCTTGTAATGTGTACATATGTACATATACTCCTCCTTCTATACAGTACTATATGGAGATGCATACTACAAGAGCTGACTCGAGGAAATTTTCTTTACATCCATCAGAAAGTTACCCACTTGACTTGAGCATATCATGCTTCTCAAGAGGAGATAATGCATTAGATGCAAACATCATTTATCTTATGAGAACAAGGAGAAAATATGATGAGAAGAGAGATGAGCAGATCTCACACATCACAATTTACATTCCCTCCTTCACTTACAGATGCAGATACATATAGGCACGACTCGTATAGACACACGAATATACAATGACTACTACATCAAGGAAAAGCAGCATCAGCAAAGCTCATGGAAAGTATACAGACAGACACTAGGTGTATATATACCTTATATAAGAATATAATCGACACAAGCTTTTAATATTACGCTGCACACACAGAACACATTAGAGAGTAAAGAGGAGAGCGACACAGAAAGCTTTCGTGCACAAAAAGTCTCCAGTAGTCTCTCACTGGTTCACTCACTCACTCACTTTCGAGTGAAGATTAAAAAGTGTGGTATAGTGTGGTGATAGTAGTTCGTGTGTACACAGAAGAGGATACTTCGTAAGAGATGCTGCTGCAGGGATTCCATGTCAGAAGTCAAGTCAGAGTCAGCCTTCAATGCTCGCTTAGATATTTTATGCATTTTATACAACGTGTGCGACTTACACGAAGTCAACGGCAGGCAGTCTTTTGTTTTTACATCGTATGCTGAAGGCAGCCAGTAATGGATTACATTAGCTTCATAATGACGAGTGGTTCCGTATAGTCACAAACTGTAAGCTCGTACACAAGCCGGTAGACATATCATTATTCCTATCTCACTGGATGTACACGCTACCCTATTTCCTATACAGCCTCTGTGTATAAAAATTACTACATTGTAGCATTTAAGAGAAAAATGGATTTATGTTGTACAAGGTGCTAATTTAATTTCATATTTACCTCGTACTGAATTATCACAAGTTAAATGCAAACGCCTTATTTCAAGTTGTACCTACCAATGGTTCATGTTCGTTTCTACCCTTTTGCACGGAAAATGTTGAACTGTCTCCTAGCGCAAAATTCTTTGTATTTGTATTTAGTCATTTTATTGAATTTCTTCCAATCGCTAGCACGTACTGCGTCTATTCACTTTCATTGTATTAGTAATTCAAATGGAACAATTGCATATGTGCATAAAATGCGGTAGTCTAACAAAGAAAATGGTGACTCATTCTATATAAGTTTGCTCGGGTCAAATGTCATAGCAGGTCAGTTGAATGAACATAATTGCATGAATGAACACAATGGGACTAGAATATACTCGTTTGAAATTGAGTAAGCACTCCAGAAAGTTTATTCGTATATTGAAAGTCGGCAGCATTTCTTTGATTCAGAGCATTAAAATTGTAGATATATAACTTAACCCTTTTTAGATTTGATGGAAATGTCATTTGAAACTTTTGCGTGCACGGAAGAGAATTTTGAAAAGCGGTTAACTTTAAAGTTAGATTCTATTTGATTGTTTTGCTTTTAATTTCTACAGTTTTTTTACTCGCTCTACAAATGGACGCTATCGCCAAAGTATGAGCGAACAGGCGAATAACTCCATCGTGTCTAGTATGTGCACAGTCAGAGAGTTTGCATTGTTCGTATTCATAAACAGTGTATCGACACGACAGTCTAGTCTTGGCACGTAATGCGTACGTGTCTATACCATTCTGTGATATACTCGCGACCATGTGTAATGTGAAGGTATTAATTTGCAAAATTTATCCATCCTCCGTTTCTTATCTCATTTCCCCAGCTAATGTATTTGATCAGGCTAGACCATTTTCTTGACACAGTGAACAATACTACTACTTAGGATATAGTAGTAAGGGGGCGACCCCATGTAAATCTCATTAGAATATACGGCTCTGTTGAAGGTTATTTATATTTCTATACTAAGTTGACAATATTAGTATATGAGGTCGTCTGATTTCATTCGTTTTTGCGCTCCCGTCACTGCTCCTTCCATCAACTGGACTTGGAACTATATTCTTTTGTGTATGGAATGATGGTTTCGCACGCTAAGCTACCAACCAGAATGGAAATGTATTCATTAGCCAGTACGGAACTACTCTTCATAAGTATACTGTATATGTACTGTAATACCGTAAAAACCGGTATTGTACCCCTGGGGAATTATATTTTGGAGCGTCGAATAATATAAAAAATGTCGCATTAAACCCCCAGTGGGGAATTATAACGGCCATGGGGGATTAAAATTTGAACGTCAACATTTTAATTTCTTCATTAAATTTGGACAAAGTCAAAAATCCTAAATAAATTACAATTATTACAATTATTACACAAATTTAGTAAAATCAATTTTCATCATCTGAAGATATTAGCAGGTCTTCAATTCCTTCCACTGGCTCAATCAAATCCACTTCCATTAATTCGTCTTCTGAGGGAACCAATACATCATCCTCATCAAAATAAGGCATTACAGCAGCTTGCACGTTCTTTTCCTTCTCCTTTAGTAATGTTAATCCCTCTTGACAATCTTTACCTGGCTTAAAGGCCGTTATCAATACGTCCAATCTGTATACTGTTTATGTATGGACTCTTTGAACGGCTTATTCCACGACACGTCAGCAGGTTGAATGTACTTTGTACAGCCACCAGGTATTATAGAAAAGTCGACTTTAAGTTTCTTCAATGCTAATTTGGTTGATTCACTCATGTGACACTTAAAACTGTCCCACACAAATTATGTGACCAAATTATGTTGAAGTCGCATCTTTCGTACATACAAAATATGTTCTACTATTTTAGGAACATAATGGCTGGGTAACTTCTGGCACACTGTAGTTTTTTTCCTTAGAGTAAGCCCTCTTCGCAACATGAAGCGCCTAACCCAGGTTCGGTTTCCTTGAAATACAGTGTCGAAAGACTGTGAAATATCTAATGCTTTGATTAAGATGTTACTTTGGGTAACACATAATTTTTTCTCGCGTTGTTCTATTATCCATAAATAAAGCAACTCTTCTAACTCTGGATAACTTATTTTTCTTCCTCCACCTCTCATTCTTTTTCTGTTCGGCTCACCTATAAATACATACAAATTACAAACCGATTCAATAAAGAGAACAGTTCACGACTAAACACAAATTAAACTGTTTATTTTGCCCGAACCTACCTTCCTCAACCAAATTTTCCAATTGGGAACGTTGTCGCTTCCATTCTCGAATGCTTACCTGGAAATGTTCACTTGCCCTTGAAATTGTCGTCGTGTCACCAAATTTTACAGCTTCTAATTTAAATTGCGCCGAATAAGAACAGTGTTTTCTTCTGCTGGGAGTTAAAACAGTACGACCTTTCTTAGTAGACATATTGCAAGTACTGCAGCTAGCTAGGTAGATGTTCTTCTTTCGTGGAGGTTTATCTTCTTTGAGTATTTTACATACATACCATAATCATTTATCAGGTTTTACAACATGGGGAATAATTTCGGTCATGGGGGATTATAGTTTGAACGACTGTTTTAGTCCATAAATGTCACTATAATCCCCCAATGGGGAACTATTTCGGTCAGGGTTCTTATATCGGTTTTTACGGTAGTAAATATAAAGTATACAAAACTAACACGTACATATACTACTGACTATATAACACAAGCTATACAAGTACGACATACTTAGTTTGCGCTAGAGTGATTAATTGTTTAAGTATTTGTATGGGAATGTGTACTTTGTTAGCAAATGTAACAAATGGACTTCACTAACCATTTATGCGTTGATTATCTCGACTCCGCATATACCACTTAGCATTGCTATATAACCGATTATTATTCACTCCAATTTCTTGACTGCTTTAATAATTTATTGACAGTATATTTTCAATGAGAACCACAGTCTATTGTAATGCAATTGCCATGTTCCCATAACCAAATTAAAGAAGATTTGATTTGACTCTTTTCTAAAATTTTCTAAAAGAGAATACATTAAAATGTCAATCGGGATTACCACAGAGAGAAATTATACTCAGTATAGTAGTGCTCTTGTTTTTCTCACGTGCTGCTTTGGTGTCAAGCAAAACTAAAGAAAAGTGTACGACTAAGCAAAACAGATAAGAGTTATATAGAAAGTAGGAAGGTGAATACATTTCATGTGGAACCGAGGATTCTGCCATACACTGCATTTTGAGAAGATGGCAAGTCCATGTCATATCGAAGGAGATCACACCACTTGCTAATACAAATATGCGCCGCATCTTTAGTGTGCAACTTGGTTTTACTTATCTCTATACAACACTATACAGGGAGAGCCCCTATGTACTTGTAGTTAGTCTGGCAAAGAAAGACTAAAGCGACAGACATTGATGCAAAAGACACTGTGACTTGTACGCATGTATGTATGTATGTATGTACAAATTTGAACTTTATTCAAGAGAAGAGTTATCTGCATGGGAGACAGATATGCAATTTACACAACGAGTGTGAGAAGGAATGTGTGATGTGGTCTCTCTCTCTCTGTGTCTCTCTCTCGTGTCATGTCAACTCTCAATGTGTAAAGTAAAGCGATGCAAAGCTTTGCACATAAACTAACCCAAACGTAAGGAGTCGTCTTCTTGTATGGAGAGAGAAGCAGAAAGAGAGACAGAGACACGAGAAGATATGTCAAGTTTTCTCTTTGCAAGACAAGTCAACTCTGAACTTAAACAGAGTGCCGTCTTTCTTAAATAGTAGATCGAATACATGGATGGCCAACAACGTACAGAGTACTTCACTTGAGTTGACTCGGCACGACCTACTACTTACTTGACTTGTGATACCTGCACTTATCTGTATTTCTGTATGACAACAAGGACAAGGCATAAACAAAGTGTGGTTCGTACTAGGTGGTATCCCACTATCTTTTCGTCTCTCTCTCCTTCTCTCTATCATCCTGTAGTATCGCTTCGTGGTAGTAGTCCTATCCTATCGTATCATATCAACCGTCCATCATTCCACTAAATATCACCAGCGAAAACAATGCAAAGCTTGTGCGCTCTGATGCAACTCACTTAATGCTGATGTGATATTGCTAGTAAACCAAAGTAACATCCACTAATGCAATGCAAACCGTATATGAGAACACATTCTCTGTGTAGACGCACGTATACCTTGGCTGAAGTGTAGTGTTGTTGTGTGGGTCTGCCACTTCGCCAAGTCAAAGAGGGCAACTGTGAGAATTAGTCTCAGTTTAGCCAGACTGTCTTTCCTATACTTCAGATATTACAATTGTAATAGCGAAATAATATATTATAGTATACACGTTTACTTGGATGTGTACAATTAGAAAGATAATGCACTTATGTAACTGCTGCACAGTCTTGTAGTAATACGTATGTATGTTGTGATTGTTGTCTCACTCAAATAATCCTTTGATAACGTTACGTGCTTCTCACACTGTATGCATCATTCCCCTGCTCAGTTCTGCTTCAGGAACTTATCTCCCAAGCATCTATCCTTTACAAATGCTATATTTTTATCCTATCTGAAGAGGTGGATACTTTTATACAACACTAGATAGATATTGTTTACGTAGGTACCTACTTATACTTACTACTACATACAAAGTATCTTAATCATTTCGTTGCTGGTATTTCGATCCAATTAATGTATTACGTTTACTGTTGACTGAACCACATTGCGAAGAAAGTCCATTCCTCTTCTACATCATAACGAGCGTTTTTTTCATAGGCCACTATGCAATGCAACAACAGTAAGCTTCTTTTGTAAAAGGTAAAGGCAAGATAACCACCACACATATATATTCTGTACCCTGCATTATTTATATTTGGTTTCATACAAATAAATAAATAGTAAGCAGATCTGCAAATGATTATATTAAAATTCCAAAAGACGCTACATGGTGCTACAATCCTATTGCACTGCTTAGAAGGGCTTTTAACTCTGCATTCACGGTAGTCGTTCTATAATGTATTATAGGCATGCCGAAAAATCCACACATTACAATAATTGGGTTGCGTGAAAGCCGGAGGTATGCAAAAGGTATCTGTGATGTTGCTAATTTGGAGTTTGGTATTCGAGTAATTGTCCAAGTACGAAAAAAATATATTGATGGTTAGATTGAAGACGTACACAACAATGCGTTTGCTTTTTGTGAATCATGCCCGTTTTGTTGTCTGATAGCTGTTGTGTTCGCAACGGTTTCTCCCTTTATCCCACATAAAACACTACAGGCATTCCCTTGTCAGTTGTCATATTAGATCAAACTGCGCCGTGTAAGTTGTCTTGTCCTGTCAACACTGGCATGAGTCAACATAGCTACAGCAGGCCAGTCAGTCTTGCAGCCAAGCCAATATTCCTATGCTTGTTACATATTTAGTAGTTATCAAATACTACAGAGAGCGAGAGAGAGAGGGAGAGAAAGAGCATATGGTTATAGGGATGTTATGTTTGTGTGAAGTCAGTCCAAGTAAAGCAAAGCCATCGATGAAATGCAATGACAAACATACGTGGGCAGGTTTGTATTTCACTTTAGTTTACATACTTTGTTAGTTAGTTGTCCATCCGTAATTGGAAATTAGCATGCAAATGTGGTCCGGTTTTGTTTGCAAGCACGAACACATGTATGTATTCGTACAGGATGAAATGTCGTGAGTTATACATATACATATAGGCATTATGTTATTCGGCTACTTACATGACTGTAGCAGTGACTATCTGTAAGGCTGTGGTGCAACGGCAACGAGATGGTCGAACCTTTCGAAAATACTGTATACGCAATGTCAGTATGTATGTTTTGACTTGCTTTTTGTTTGTACTGACTGGGTTATCGTATCGGCTAGTTTGATGAACTCTTCCAAACACGTTGACAGACTGTACCTTCTTAATATTGTGAGTGGTGACTGTAAAAAGCGTCTCGTCTAGTCGTTGTCATGCACGGTCTCTTTCTTTCAATACTTATGCACATCATATCTAAAGCAGAGATGTATGTATGCACCTTATAGCGAGTATAGCTTCCCTGCTATATAATATAAGAGTGTCAATCTTAACCAGTCTGAATAAAACTGAACGGAGAATCGTAAGGGTAATGTTTCAGATGTAGAGATAGTATTTTCCGTCGTCCACTTAGTTTAATATAAGTGACTGACTGTCTTATTTCTACTGTTTAATTCAGTTCATAGAAAAGAATTCAATTGAGAGCAATTGGAAATATTCTATATCATTTTCTTCATTTCAACGTATTAAATAATAATGGCAGTGCTAATAGAAATGGAAAAAATGTACGTGAAAACTTGACCGACGAATTTGTTGCGTTGTGGGAAAAGATAACCAGTTGTATTGTCTAGTATAACAAGTTGAGTCGCGCTGTTGAAGCTCGCGTACTTGCTGTGTGTGTGAGTGTGTTGAGCAGACGAAAGGAGAGAGAGACCATTGTGAAGGAGTGCAGCAGCAGCAGTAGTTGTAGTAGATCTATAGCACAATATTCCTCTCTCTCTTTCTGTTTTTTGTACATTGCCCATACATAAGTAAGTAAGTACAAGGTAGATACATACAAATATAGAACTATTAATGAAAACCGGTGAAAAAAATCTGGATTAATTTATGTCCTGTAACGTAACCTATTGTAGAACATTACATTGTATTATGAACATCAGAACAGATGGGCTTTATGCTATTAAGATAGTGAGTTGCGTGCCTCCGGCGGAGAATAAACCATATATTTTAGCATGTGCTAAATTGATTTCTAGCAGCAGGAAAAAATACGACAGGTTGTTCAGGAGGCTAAGCTAGGTTAATCATGTTATGTGTGCTATTCGATGTTATGTTTCGTAGTAATAAGTATAATTTGTTAGTGTTCTGTGTGTATGTATACAGGCAGACATGTAGATAGGTGCACACAAATATGTACTTAATATTCGATGTACGGACGCAATGGGATTAATAATGAGTAGGATTGCTGCGTTGATATTTGTACAGTGGTTGAGGTGGTGCAAGTTCGAAGACAAGACAAGTTCGTTCTCTGAGCGGAAGGTAAGTAATGAAAAGCAGATTAAAGAAATGTGCACTGTGCAAATGCAATGCAACTCATTAGTCAACTTACGTAAGAAGGCAAAATTGTATTTATTTTATTTATTTATTCTGCCGATAGGATTTGAGTAAGCACGTAGTGCATTATCTGTGTTCTCGTGTTACGAACGTATGTATGACTATAGAATCCCTTGTTCCGCTGCAGTCAGGTGATTCTAAAACAACAAGCGATGGTGTGTGGAGAAGTGTAAACTTAAGAATGAGGGAAATGATACATAGCTTTGTTTGTATGTACGTACATATTGTGTGTGTAATATGTTACTGATAAAGGAATTGACTTTGAATGATGTGAGAAGGGGAAGATTAATGATTTTTCTTTCATTCATAAGTATCTGGGTTGCAATTTACAGTGCGCACAAGTGTTGGTACCGTTTTGAATCGTATCCTCTTGTGTACACAGCGCTGAGCATATACCAGTACGTATATTCCATTGAGTTGGCAGCGAATTCTTTTAAGTATCCACCATAAATGCAATTATTGTAAGTATTTTACCCTTTTTTTGCATTAGAATTCATTTTGTTCAGCGTTATCATGTAGTTTGTTCGTTAGTTAGGAAGGTGGGTTGTTGGTTGTCTGTGTTGGCCGTTGAGTGAATAGGATGCATATCAGGTGGGGATCGCTGATTTGCTTAATTAGTTGAAAATGTTTCCTTAATTTAAGTAGAAATGTGCTTCAGCAGGAGAGGTTCCCTGTTAGTTTATTAACGATCGAGTTTTTCTCTGTGCAGATGAGAAGCGTGCACTGAGACTGATAAACTTTGTTTACACTAATTATCATTGCAATCAATGAGTAGACGCTTACAGCGATATCATATACAGAAATTAAGTTTTACTTGTAAAACTGAACTACTTCACACCCTACAGTTTCGATAGACCTGACAGGACAAAGTAGCAAAAACAGCTGCACTTGGTGTTAGTTTTATACTTAACACACCTTAACGCATGCACTCATTTAAATACGATTTTTTCATAAACAAAATAATTAACAGTTTACTTTGCTAAGCATCCAGTTTGACAAACATTTTGTAGTGTTGGGCGATTCGTAAAATGTATTTGCAGCATTTGTTGTGCCCTATGACCCTATGCAATAATATAGTATTCATTCTAAACTGCTGAATCATTGCGGTGTAAAATAATAGCATAGGTAATAAATACTTAGGTTAGGTGTGCAGACAGCAACAGCTAGGTAGTACATACAGTTTCAACTAAAATGTCGGTTCTGCATGCCGTCAATTAAGTAAACTGAATGAAGCAGTTTGTGCTGCGCAATTATGAGATACGTATTTACCAGCGTTTTATTGCATAGCGAGTCATGTTACTTTTGAAACCTACTTTCGAATTTGGACTACTCATAAATATAATATGGATTCTGGCGTTATAATGTTGATGTAGGTATACGTGTCTGCTTGTCAACCGTTGGTGTCATTGCGGAAGTATATTCCATTGCATTGTATATTTATTGGTTATGAAAATATTTTATTGGAACACGTGTCACTTTTTATAGTCATGTTTTACTTGGAAGATAACCTTCAAAACTGTCGCAGATATTTGATCGTGGACTTTCATCAGAATAGAAACTCCCCATCAATATTTACTGGGAACTGATTGTGGTAAGGTGTCCATTTACATTGCAGAATGCATACAAAGGAAAATGCCGATGCATTCGAGATGTATAAGTTAGACATAAGTATTACATCATTCTATGCTTAGAAGCTGTATTGTAGAGTCAGCATAGGTTATGAGACCAAGTGTCTGGCAAAAGCAAAATTACATGTGCCATGTAGTCTAGAGTCCATGTCTGAGACAATCCAGTTTCCTAAATGTAGACGAGAGACTGTTTGTGCATTCTGATTGTGAGAACGCTTTTGTGCTAATGTAAACTTCCACACGTGTAAATCCTAAAGAATTGAAAACGGATATTATATTATAGATATCTGCGCACTTGTTTGTAACTCACATATAAGTATATACATAGGGAACCTCTATAGACGGCAACCAGTTCAGTTATACCAAGCCCATTGAATCGACAGATCGTAATAGCTTGCCAATCCGGCGGTTGTAAAACGGTTCGCTGATATTTATTCCCTCCACTACAAATACAATGTTATATAAAATAATGTTTTAACTGGTACAAAATTCAGTGCTTAGGTAAAGAAATTAATTGCCCCTTGACTTCAATATGGTTAATGGGACAAAACAGGGGAAATTTACTTAAGGATTTGTATGTTATTTTATTGTAGACCCAACCCAATGATTTTAATCAATTTATTGTACTGTATGTATTCTCTTGTTGCATATGTGCAGTTTATTATACCATGGACAGGGAGACTAAGTGCATGCTTTTACCTTAACTTAATTTCTTATCTATTAATTGCTTATAAGTAGACGAGAAGCTTTTCACGAAGGGAAGTGCAGTCATAAAGCAATACAGGTAGTCCAGGCGCACTAATCTAATGCTATTGGGTACCAATAGGTGAGTAGGCGCTGTATAGCGCAAAGACAAGCCGAGTACGTGGCACTACATTATAGAAGTGTAAGCCATAGCAATAAAATAAATTGCACCTCTTCTTTTATTATTTCATTACATTAAATTATTATATCATTATGATGCACTAACTCACCTCACCTTTTCCTTCTCCTTTTTACCAGCTAGACTCTTAATAAATGTAAGGTTTGTGTGTTTTGAATTGCAACTCGTTCTGTCTATCAAGATTTCTCACCTCGTCAAACAGTATGAGTATTTTTCTATATACGTAGAAATTCAAGATTCTTGCTCTCTTATTATGAATATTGCTATGCATGTAGCACTCGGCTTATATCTCTCCGTCTCTTACATTGTTTTCCACTCAATACTGAACGTCTGTCGCTTTTAACTAGCTTTTATTTCCTTGGATGACTGCATATGCAGAGCTTGGGAAATTCTAGCCACAATCAGTAATTATGATTTAAGCTGGCAGACTGTTTTTATGAAACATTGCAGTCACCGTTATGTCAACATGGAAGTAAATAAGTTTATATGTCACTTTAATTATAATATAATAATGCTGGTGCATTTATTGGTTTTTTGCATTCGCTCCTTCGTGTAGACATAATACAAAGACACAGCACCTACAGACATAAATATGATATAGTGGTTTATGTATTAATCATTTTGAACTTAAAACATCTTAAAAATTAATGCAATTCTTGTCCTGTTATTGTGCGTACGTGGGGTAGTAAAATTCGTACACAACAGAGAATCAGAAGTTGCTTACTGTTTGACACAAACAACTTACGTGTGCATAAAAACTCCTCCGAGGAATAGTGAAACAGAATGCGTGAGAAAATGAACTTATTAATTTTATGCCTTCAATTAGCACAACTTACATTATAATATGTGCACTGTACATTTAGTATGATTGTTTTTTGTGGGGAGATTTTAACTGCACATTGTGTGTCGTACACATGCTTCTGAATAACAACCTGTCCAACGTATTAACGCAGCATTTACGTTTAATTAATCACACTCTTGATTTTAATATCGTTTCATAAGACGCTGCTCTGCTCTGAATTAAAGGGCATAAGTGTAGCGTGTATGTACAGTTGTTTGTCCTTCACTAATGAATCCACGTGATTTTTTTTGGCAATCACAAACTTTTTCTCACTCAGGTCTACGGTCAAACTCCTGCGTTACATAACAAAGGTGCGAACTATGACCATTCTCATTGTACCAGTTTTTGATGGAACATTATACCAAGTGTATGTATGTAGTGTAATAGGACAAGATTGTGCATATTGCTCCGAATTCATATAGAGCGCTCGCTGATCGCCGATTAAGAGTACATTGTCACGACAGATAAACAGTGTATACATAATTTCTTGGCCGAAGATTCGACCTTCCCATGCTGTATAGTACTACTAGTGCTTGTATACAAATGTATTCGCATCCCTCCATATATAAACACTAAAAGTAAGTACCTGCTATAACGGTTTATTATACGAACTTAACTCGAATTTTATAGTCGTTTTATTACATGTTGCTTCGAAGCCTTTGCAATAATATACTATTTGTGCATTACTACGTATACTATAAGCACTACATTTCTCTCTACTTGCTAGTAGTCGAAAAAGCTGAATCCAGCCATAGAAATACGTTGTACCTACTATATTACACTATATATCTACTCTACACGTTAAATAGGTACGATGCTGTGTTACTATTCTCTGAAGGTTGCAGTTCGAAGTTCCAAGTATTGCGTTAGGATAGGTTATGTTTAGAGGTGAACTCAAGTCAAGTTAACTTCTTGAGTCGAATTGGAAAATTTCATGTTATTTAGTTCTTTGGATCCTTTATTTTGTCTTATGTAAAAGTCAGAATGTATATCCATGCAGTAATAGTAAGTATATATCGTATTAGGTATTTATACAAGTATAAGTACAGATACCTACTTACTACATAGTATTACAATATACTTATATGGAAGTACTCTGGTGAAGTGTAGCCGGGGACGCAGAATAATGTTGATGATAGTAATGATGGTAAAATAAATTGTTTTTGCCGCTATTTCTCTGCGGCTGAGTGTGTGTTCAATTTCCATTTGGAAACACTGAAGTGGCCATCACTAGTTATGGCAGAGTAGTTAGACCCTCACTCACTCGTTTCATTTGCCAACTCAGTATGGTCCGTTCAGCTCGACGCAACATTTGTTTAATTTCACGATAGCATGCATCGATATTAATTTAATTTAATCAACAAATGCGTGCAACTCGGAGTTACACAGGAAAAAATCACTGTGGGATTCGTAATCTAATAATCATAATTCAATCTCAACTTGCTCCGCTTATCAAACAAGTTCAACTCACCCTGCTGACTCTTCAGTTACAATTATAATCAACTCATTGAGTTTATCAAAACATCTACTGGTAGAGAGAGAGAGAGAAAGGTGCATAAAAATGACAAATGTATCCAGAAACTATCGAGACGCCCACTGATTACTGATTATGTGCAAAGAGGAGGTAGAATTATAATTACCTTGTAATTCCTTAATGCATTAGCTAATTATAATTCCGTACAAGCTCTCGTATACAGTTTCGTGGAGAGAGACAGTGCATTAATTCTGTTGGCAAACAGACTAACGAAGAGAACTGCGTGCGAAATGCAAATGAATATTCAGTTCTCTCAAACGACTCTGCTCTTTTCAGTACATTTCTTGCATGGCACGGCATTAAATACTAGATAGTACTGATGACCAGTTTGCACTTATTCATTGTTAAGACTCCTTCAGTTTTTGCAATCCTTCCTTATGCTACATTTTCCTTCATCTTGTCAGAGTCGCCGTTAGTTCCTTAAATTAAGTGATTTTGCTGCGGAAGAAGTTCCCTCTGCAGCTATCGTACCGTGTGGCTTTTACAATTAGCCCCGAGACGCAGGGAAGGGAAAACCCAGGGTTTTTCAACCAAAAACCCCGACCCACGGGTTTTTCATGGGTTTTTGTGTTAT